>VYZS01038809.1:0-16582 GCA_013400695.1 Neodrepanis coruscans
ACGCTGGGGGAAGGGAAGAGAAATATACTTAGCTTCATCCTTGCAAGGGGGGGTCAGGAAGGGAAAATGGGGGAGGAATTTAGGCCGGGAACCAATCGCGAAATGTGATGTAACGCGGAACGCCTACCATAGAAGGAGGGTATAAAAGGGGAGGGATCTCATAATTCGGGGAGGGAGGGATTTTTGAATTCTATAGACTCTCTCTCCCGGCATGCTGAGTAAATATACCTGGCTCTGAGAACCATACTGGTTTCTGAGAGTTTTATTGTACCAAGTCACACCAAGCAAAGAGAAAACAAAGAAGAAGAAAGAAAAACAGAAGTTATGTTGCACCAAGAACTTGAGTACCTTTCCTTGGTGCAGGGACTTACGATCCTTGTTGTGGTTCCATGCAATCCACTGGTTCTTCTCTGACTTTGTCAGCATTCCGAGATGGAACTTATCAAAATAACATATGAAATACTGGTTGTCAGACAAAATTAATGGTAATTCAAATTTCAGAGCTTATGGTTTCAGAGATATTAGGTCAAGATTTCAGTGATGTTCAAGCAGAGGTGGGAAATCTAGTTGGATCTCCAGTCCAATATCAGTGCTTTAAGGATTTTGTCCCTTGTGCATAAACACGAACCTTTCTTTTCCATGCCTTCAGATAATAGTGATCTTAGTGCATGAATCCTATTTATGTGTTTAATTAGCAAAATTAATTTGTCCAGAAAATCCTTTGGGTTATGGGGACTTTTTGTTGTGTTTTTTTCTTATTTTTTAAAAAAATCTTTCTCATCTCTAATGGAAGCTCCAGTGTTCTGGCACCAGCTAACACCTATCAATCAAAGGGCTTAAGACCCATGACAGGTACCTTGGTATGTGTGAGATGCATATTGCACTGAAACCTTGGAACTGAGCAGTGGATGCAGGCTGTTGAGCTAATCCACCCACTTCTGCCATGTTGGAAAGAATTTAGAAAAGGCTTCAAAAGCTCAGAAACTGATGACTTAAAATCTCTCTCCCTGGTGATTCAAGACTGACATGTAAATGAAAATGAAGAATGAGCTATTTGCTGTAGTTGGAAGACTAGGTATGGTTTTAAAGATAAGTCTCCAAATTTGAAACTCCTTAAGAAAAAAAATCTTTTCCTTGCTTGAATCTCATATTAATCCAAAAGACTGTGTGGTAAATGATGTATACTTTCCACCTTTTTCTTGATTTCTCTTAAGAGCATTGTTTCATAATACTGTCCACAGTTTTATTTCAAAACACTTTCCTAATAGCTGTTAAAAACTCTGACTCAGCAAATAGTTTAAAAACTTATCATTTTTTAAGCACTTGCCGTCATTCCTAAAGTGAAGCGTTTTGTCTTTGAGCTCATGGAAAATGTAAGAGGAAAGAAATTGTCTTACCTCAGTAAATAAAATAAAAGTTTTTCCTACCAGCATGTGACAGTATTTGCTGAAAGCCAGTTATAAATCACCCTTCCTTATATGAAAGGGGACCACAGCCATTGCTAGTGAAATTCTGCCTTTGTTGTTAGAAAGTGAAATACAGAAAAGAAGAGCTAAAAGTAATATAACCGGCAATAACAGTGGCAACTAACTACTATATT
This sequence comes from Neodrepanis coruscans, assembly GCA_013400695.1. Classification (NCBI taxonomy): domain Eukaryota; kingdom Metazoa; phylum Chordata; class Aves; order Passeriformes; family Philepittidae; genus Neodrepanis; species Neodrepanis coruscans. The sequence continues at coordinate 1,601 of VYZS01038809.1, forward strand.
CAGTGAAATAGTCTTTGCTGATCAGCATAGAAAGTGAGTCTAGAGGAAGGCCATGTAGATAATTGGAGGGCTGGAGCTTCTTCCATATACCTGGAGATTAGCTCAGTTGGCTACAGCACAGTGCTACTAACGCCAGGGTTGTGGGTTTGATCCTTGTGTGGGCCATTCGTTTAAGAGCTGGACTCAATGATCCTTGTGGGTCACTTACAACTCAGAATATTCTGTGATAGTCTCTAAGATCTCTTCTGTGAATATAGGCTGAGAGAGTTGGAGTTGTTCATTCTGAAGAAGAGAAGGCTCTGGGGAGACCTTCCAGTACCTAAAGGGGGCCTGCTAATGGGAGAGAGACTTTTTGGAAGGACATGTAGTGATAGGACAATGGGGAATTGATTTTAACTGACAAAGGGTAGGTTTAGATTAGATATTAGGAAGCAATTCTTCACTGTGAAGGTGGTGAAGCACTTGAACAAGTTGGGCAGAGCAGTGTTCAAGGCCAGTTTGAATGGAGCCCTGAGCAACCTGGTCTATGGTAAGATATCCCTGCCCATGGATGGGCAGTAGGAGCTAGATGATCTTTGAGGTCCCTTCTGACCCAAAATGTTCTGTAATTGAGTTTTCATTAAACCCTGCACACCTGCACTTACACAGCAAGACCCAGAGACACTTTAGTATTAGATTTATGGCACATCTCTCTGTTAGCATGTAACTCAGAAATGTATTGGCAAAGTACTGGGCAACACCCCTACTCTTTATCTTGGTGTAATGGATGGCAGAAATTTTGAGTGTCTTCCCTAATGCTTGTCTTCAAGAACTGGTGTGGTGGAAGAGTTTGCATACTTTATTTTGTAGTTTTCATGACTATGTGAAAACTACATTTGTAGGTTTCTGACTATACACATACTCAAAATCAATGTGAAACACTTAAGTCAGATACCTAAACACCAAAGCAGTTGAATTGTCAGATTAGTAGCAATTTCAAACCAATATTATAATTAGAGCATTTATGTCAGTTTTCTGACATGGACTTCTGCTGCTGTTTTCAGGCTGTTATCTGACCATGGTATGTATGTAGTAAATCTTTGTAACTCCCTTTTATGAAGGGGGAAGTAGGTTTTTACTGAAACTTCATTACATAGGTTCAGTGCTATATTCATTTCTGTGAACAAAAGTTCACAGAAGCATTGTAGCATTTGCTTATCGTGTGTTAGAAATGCTTATGAAATCATGGAATGAGGTTTTTTACCTTCAAAAAATCAGGGATAGAGTCGTCATCATGATGGCTAAGATTCGCGAATGAAGATATGGGAGGGGCTCTACCCACACTTGCTGCAAATCCACTGATAGCTAAAAAGGCTGATGCGGGATAGGCAAGTCCGGTGGCAAAAGACACAGCAGAAAGTCTCCTTAGGCAGTACTGGCAAGGCAGGGTTCTCTCTGTGTTGTCTTTTTTCCTTGAGCCCGATTCTACACTCATTCTCAAAGGAGGCAGTGTTACGGATGGTGTGTCTCCATGTCTCTCATCTGGAGGCCAGAGTGGACCACTGATGGTAAGATTGAAAAGAGATGGACAACAGGTTAGCAAAGGGTTACAGAGCCTTTGGAAAACTCCATAAAAGAGTCTGGTGCAATAAACACCTGAAGAAAAGTAAGAAGATTAGCATCTACAGAGCCATTGTACTGTCAACTCTTTTATATGGGTCTGAATCATGGGGTCATCTACCGCCACCACCTGCGACTCCTCAAACACTTCCATCAGCACTGCCTCCGTACAATCCTAAACATCCACTGGACTGACTATGTGACTAAAATTACTATCCTTGAACAGGCAGGGGTCACCAGTATTGAGGCCATGCTGCTGAGGTCGCAGCTGCACTGGGCAGGGCATGTCTCCAGGATGGAGGATCACTGCCTCCCTAAGATTGAGCTCTATGGTGAACTTACGACTGGCTACCATAACAGACAAGCCCCAAAGAGGAGATTCAAGGAATTCCTGAAACAATACCTCTGGAATAAAATACCCAAGCTGTTTAAAAGTTGGCTGCTTTTTTAGAAATAGACAAGTTAGAGCAAAATACTCTAGGGAGATCTGCTGCTTATTTGCCTTGTCACATCAGGCATGCTGAGCACTGAGTTACTCCAGTATTAGTGATGTCAGAAATCAGTATCTTGTCATTTGGAGCACTCTGCATGCAGTATACTGCCTTTTTCTGAGGAAATTTACATTTCTAGTAATTTTGGACAGGATCCCCATAAATAGAAGAGCCCTTGAACATGAAGTAGCTTGACTTCAATCTGAAGCAGAGTAGGTAAGGTGCCTATTTTCTGTGGAGGAAGTTGCGTTTACAGAGCAAAGGAGCACTGAGCTGAAAGGCACCGGTGATCTGAAATGATGTTTCAGATGCTGAAAGACATGCAGAAAGGAAAATGCTGAACACAGGTGAGTTTCAGACCCTCTGTGTCATTGGAGCTTTGACTGGAAGACTCTGGGAATAGTGGAGGATCTGAAGTGTGGAGCATGGCAACATTCAGGCAACCCTGTCAACAAGTTAGAGTTCTTTACTTTAACCAGGAGACAGACAGAAAAAAAAATTTCTTGGAGGAAGATGTGATGATGAATAATTATGTAACGGCTAAGTGGCTGGAATACTTATCTAGGCTGCTGAGATGGACAGCTTTCTAAGTCAGCCCTCCCAGGAAGATGCTCTGAGCCATTGGATGCAAATTTATCTAGAGAAGCAAATGCAGCTGATGCTGAAAGTGCTTAATTTAGGATTTTTGGGGGCCAGAGAGAGAGTGGAAGAGGGACCCATTCAGGAAGGGAATTGCATTGAAGTTGCAGGTGTCATCAAAGAAGTCCTACTTGTGAAAAACTCCCCCCAGACCTTGGAAGGAGACTCCAGTGTTTTTGGTGCCTGGTTTTCAGGACAGGGTTGAGTCCCCTTTCTTTGATAAATGACTGCTGAATTCATTGTGCAGTGAAACAGCTTCAGCAGGAGAGGGGGAAATACCAGCAGCCTGGAGGCCAGACTCATCTTCTACTAAGTGATAGGTGCATATGGAGTTGAACCTAGATCACCTTTTCCCTGGGAGAATGCTCTGATTCAGAAACTGGTCAATAATGACCATTTTACAGGGATGCCCATGGTATGCAAAAACCTTGGGGAGTACTTTACTGAAGTAGATGATGAGAAAGAGCTGCCTATTTTCTGGATCCTGGTTGGACTTACAGTTAGATAACATGCAGAGCTGCTCAGGTACAGGGTCAGACCAAGTGTGGTTCAGACCACACTTGTGTTTGACATTGGCCAGTTGGTAATCCCACCCATTTACCTTTTAAGCCTTTTTCCTTCCTCCAGTCAGTCTGCTGCTTCACAGGATCAAGTTCAAAGTGACATTATCTTCGAGGTAAGGAATGTTGCTTGACAGACCATACCCATGCTGATGAGGCTACTCTTGCCCTTGGGTCAATTAAATGCAGATATTAATATTGCTTACATAACTCTTACCAATTTTAGAATTGGGAAATTTTAGGACAACTGGTGATTTGCCATCTTATTTGATAATTTTTCACTGGAATAATTTAGCAGTGCTATTGTGTTTATTCGAACCATGTTTATAGGACAGACATAAAGCATTTAAATACTTTGTTTTAAAAAATTACGCAGGACCACATTTTCCAGAGTTCCTAGATAAAACATGGTCAAGTTTCCTTAAAAGATGCTCTTTGAGCAGTTAACAAGGAACTCTTGGCTAGAGACTTGCGTAAAGAACAAAAGGATCAAGCTGAAATGAATAAGTAGCTGATGAAAAAACTGTCAAGTTTCCAAGTTGCTCTGCTTGACTCTGTAAATAACATGCCTGGGCAACTCCCACTTTTTCTTGACCCTATCACTTTGAAGGTCTTTGCTATTCAAGCCAATGCTGTTCAGGCAAGATTTAATGCCAGCTAATAGGAAGGAATTTCCTGATGTTACATTTACAGTTTCTCATAATTCTTTACTTTGGCTGGAGGAGTCTCACGTTTAAAAAAGAAATAAACTTGTAATACAATGAACTGTGCCTGTGAGCTGGGATATTTATAGCTCTATGCTCTGCAACAGTTGTGGTTGTAGGGGCAAAGAAAAGGGTTTGATTGTTGTGTGGAGAATTTTTTGCTTTGTGAATTAGAATTAGATTCCTGTTTTTTTCTGAACAGTGAATATGGATGTGGAGAGGAGATTTTTGCCTGTTTCCATCACCAACCTAAGTTCTTCTTTATCCTCTCACTTTGTCTACTTTGTGTTGTCTAGTTTGTAAATTGCTAACTTCACCTATTTTTAGCGGAGGATCTTTTTGAAGATTGTGAGCTGTCAAGGTAAACATGCTTAACTTCCCCCTTTTGGAGACCTAGGTTAGACAAATGCCCTTTGTCCAGGAGAAGCTGTTACTCTCTCAAGCAGCTATCAGAATTGACTGAAGCTTGTCCAAGGTGGGTGTAACTACTTGGGACTTGTCACTGTTGCCCAACTGGAAAACATTTCCTTCTAGAGGTAATGAGCTTTTAATAGGAACTATAATCACCCAGTAACGCAGCCTGGGCCTTTAATTGACAATAGTGATGCATCTGCTTCTCTGAAGCCTTTTAATTGGACAATCTGAAGAAATTGTGTCCTTATGGAAGGAAGAACACAATCTTTCCAGGTTCAGAGTAGTGTGGACCTCCCATCTCCATCTCCATCTCCATTTTCTAACTAAAATTGGGGTGAGAAATAAGAGAAAATGTCACCTCTTGTCTGGTGTTTGTCTTACAAATGTTGTATGAAAATATTTTTTTTTCACCCAGTGTGCATGAGGCCAATGCACGCACAACTCAAGGTATTTGATTTATTTACGATTCTGCATAGAATGGGGTGCTAGTTGACTTATCCACAAAGCCAGCATGATGACCATCAAACTTTTCACTACGTATACACTTTAGCAAACAAAGGCATTAATGTTCATTGGCTACACAGTTCTCTTCTTAACTGCTATTCTACCTTCTGTTGGTTAAATTATTCCCTCGCTTCTTGTGCTGATTGGTCCACACACTCAATTTTTCCCTTCCTTTCAGTTAGTGGGTTTCTCGAGTTGCTGGTCCATGAGTTGGTGGCCACAAACTCCCCCTGCCAGAATTACCTTTTTCCCCATCATAGCTGATTTCAGCACAGTTGCTGAATTGGCTTTGTTAGTTTCTTCCTTGTTTTGGGAGTTCTGGCAAATGTCACTGTGGCCCACAAATTCTGCATTCTTCTCCTCAAGCTTTGTTAAGCTCCCTCGAGATTGGAGATCATGGAAACATATCAGGCCCTAAACCTTAACAGGAAAGTTTTCCACCAGAAAGTAATTCACCTTTCTAAGACCTGGACAACACAACCATAACCATTTTGTAACTCATTGTCTTTGTTTATAGACAATGTGTACCAGAAGGTGGGACCTCTGATGGCATAGAACCCCCTCCCTCCAAATTATGAGAAGTTATGAGAAGTTTGAGTAAAGTGTAGAAGTGAAAAACAGATTTTACTAAAAATGGAGAACAAACTAGGGTAAAAAAACCATCAAACAATAACAGAGAAAAAATGTCACCCAGAAATCACTCTTGCACTTCCGTGCCACCAGGGTGGTTATGCAGTCTCAACATGGTCAAGTTATATGGCAGCAGGGCAGCTGCCATATGGAAGTGACAACAATGGCAGCAGTGGTGGGAAGGTGGCAGCTGTGCTGATGGTCAAAGGGCAATGGCAAGGGCAGCAGAGGCTACAGTGGGAAGCTGGCATTGGTGGTGGCTGGGTGGCTCTGGCTGAGAAAGACCAGCTGGGTGGTACCAGCTGAGAAGCAGTGCCTGTGGCATGCTGGTGCAGGGGTGGAGGATGTCGTTGGAGACTTCCCAAATTCCTTTCAGCATGGCTACCAAAGCAGCAGTGGGAACGGGAGTGGCAGCACTGGCTGCAGCATGGAGGGTGNTTGTTTGTGTGTTCTCTTCATTTTTGGGGTGTGTTTGTGACTTCTCTCAGAGTCTCTGCTCCAAAAATCACTGAATTTGTGGTAAAACCACCACAGAGGGTCAGCGTGGAGCATCAGCTTTCCCATGGAGGCTGAAATGAAGACTGAAGCGGTGGCTTCTCACAGTGCTGATCCAGGAACAAGAGCAAGAAACGGAAACTACTTGCAGGCTTTATTCCCTTAAATTCTCACAACATTTTTTGGTTTTTTTTGGGTTTTCCCTCAGTTCCTGCTGTATTTTGTTTCAGGAATTTCTATTCTATTCCAGTGCCTGCACTCCCACTCCATGCAGCCATAGCCGGCGGTGGCTGTGCCCATCCATTGGATGCCTTCATTGCCACCACTCAGTCCTGGCCAGCGTGTGGCCAGCATCGGCCTGGTGACCTGTGCAGAGAGGGTCCCCAGGAGGTGGGAAAGTACCCCCTGTGCCTTCCTTCAAAATCACATGAGGGTATGAAGAAATTCCACAAGAAAATCTTTCTCATTTAGCAAAACCATAACATTCATTCTGTTGCCGTCAGGCCCCGGCAGGGCCGAGATAAGAAGCGAGACAGACTCACAGTACAGAGAGAGCAACTTTACTGGTGATGTCCGGTGATCCAAAGAGGAAATTCATAACAATCTCTCCAATTTCATAACCTCTAGTGCCCACCCCTTTTACCTATCCAACTAAACCGCATCTTATTACTATGCCCCTAAAACACCCAACAGGATGGTCCCTTATTTCTTATCCCCACCCCCTGTTAGTCCCCACCAGGCCTAGAAGCCCAGCTCTTACGTTTTGGTTTAGCTACCTCTTTATCTATACAGAAGAATGCAAACATGTGAAGGACAGGCCGTTTTCTACCCTTAATATTCTAAGTTACTCAGCTACCTAGCTATAGTGAAATCCCAAATATTAAGCATACCCCTTAAGGTATCAATTCTGCAAAGATTACTAAAAAAATTACCTGAAAAATCTACCTAAAATTGTCTGTCTACCTAGTTTAGTTGATAGATAGACCGTTAGAGATACTTGGTAAAAATATTTCCTTCGACCATTCAAGCTCAAAAAACTCCCAAACTATACTAACTTTTCTCTTTATGAAAGCTGCAATATTCAGAGTAAAAATGAAGTTGAGAGGTTTTTGAAGTTGGGAGGTTTCACCTCAGTGATTAATGAGACAATATCTCCTTTTTTTCATCTAATTACTCTTGTGCTTTCTCTTTCAGCAGCATCTGAAGCCCAAAACTTGAGATCTGGTCTAGAACTCTGTCTGAACAAAGGTTTCAATATTCAGTTTAGCTATACATGGTGGACAATTTTCTATTCATGACCACAAACTTTCCCCCACTCCTCATAGTGCCAGTTAGAATTGTCAATTTAGAATTTTTTTGCATGTGGACTGCATTGTGTGTTTAATGAAATATGATGTTTATACCTTTATTTCCTTAATCTTTTAGACTGTCTTCAGCCAAACTTAATTTTTATCCCCTGCCAGGGGGATTGACAGGGGGATTGCTTGACTTACTGCTTTTTTTCAAAGAAACAGAAAACCTGAAGTGAACATTTCCTTCTAGGAGCCAGGTATTAAAGAGAAATACAAACTGGTCATGAGACTTACCAACTGGCCGTAAGACTCAGAATTAAACCTCAAAATTGGGAAATAGTGAGGTATATGACTGATGTGACAGGGAAAAGAGAAAGAAAAATAATCTTCATTGTTGAATATCCTGTTTCTTTCCGTTCCTAATAGGTAGAGCGGAGATGATCAGCAGTGAACACCATGTGGGATTTTACAGCAGCTTTTTAGTCACCACCTAATAAAATGTACTGTAAAAGCGTCTTCTTACACTGGGGATTAGCTAAGAAGCAGTGTCATATTTCAAAATGAAGCACTTGGGCAGTGGGTGTGTGTGGAGGAGAGAGTGGGATCATGCTGTAAAAAGTGCTTACATTTTTAGCCAGACAGCACTTCTGCAGCAAATAAAATCTCTCTCTCCGACAGATGGAGGAGAGGTGAGTGGGAGGGAAGTTTGGAAGCGCACTTTGTCATTTCTGTTCTCTCACTGCTTTGTCTGCAAGGGAGAGCACATGAAATACCAATAGATAAAAGGGTGTATTAAAAAGTGTAGCAGCATCAAGGAGGTAGAGGCAACTCTCCATGGAGCAGTTTCCATCTGGGACTGTCAAAATGCTTTACAAACATTAGACAGCTGAGTTTTATGGTATCCCAGTGGACACGTATCAGTCATTCCTATTTTGAGATGAAGAAATTCACTAATAGAGAATGCATGACAAAATTTCGGTGCAAAAGAATATTTATTTGCATGCTACTGTCATCTTCTGCTCCCAGTACAGGACCTGACTCCCTATATGTTGTTCAGACTTTGACTAGCTGACTGGTGTTAACATGGACAATTCTACCTGACCCAGCCTCCCCCTGGAATATACCATCATTTGCTTTCCTTGATCACGCTTAATTTACCTGTCATTTTCATTAGAACTGATGACTTTAATGCTCTCCTGGAAAGCGAATGGTCTCATCTGAAAATGGCAGGCAGAAAATCACTAAATAAGAGTATCTGTACTTTTTTCACCCTCAAAATCTTGCTTATTCCCCCTCAAAATTTGTTTTAAGTGGGGGAGGGGTAAAAACCCCCTCTGATAATTTGTTGCAATGTAATTTAATTTGCTTTCTACATTTCCTCAAAAAGGGCTGCTGTCTTAAAACAAGGTCAAAATCACAGTTATGTAAAGATATATGTATTTGGGAGAAATGTTCAAACCTGGGCTCAGAGAGCTGTAAGTTCTGGACTGGAAGTAACTATGGGAATATATTTGTACCCAGCATAAATGCTTCCAGACACATCTTATCCATACTTAAGAAAAAAATAGATTACTTTCAGTGTTGTAAAGGGAAAACGAGCAAAACCAGAGTCAAATTCTTCAGGTCTTACTGCAGGGCGGTCAGGTCTTAATGTACAACCTGAAGTGTAACTTCTGAACTACTTTGACTAGTTCATCTAGTCAGAAATCAAAATAAGGATGTTCTCTTGCCAGCTGGGCTGGACATCCATAGTATTGAACTGAAGGCTTCAGGGCAATGAACCTCGTTTGCTGTGTCAGGTTCTAGAAAGTGTTTATTCCTGTGGCTGGGACAGTGTGTCTCTGTGCACATGAGGATTTCCTAAACTAACCTTCTGAAATAATAGACTGCTTGGCTGGTTTTCCTTTGTGAGGTGATTTTACCTATGTCGCACAAGGGCCTGGTGTTCTGGCTGCTTGATTAGACAATGAAAACATAGATTCATCTCCTGGGTTTATGCTTTTTTAACTGTGATATCTCAGACTCATCAGTCCTGTTTGTTTCTGTCTTGTTAAACTGAGGTAGCAAAATACATTCTGAAAATGCCTGGCATTCATCATCTTACTATATTTATAATTGCAAACTATTTATATAATTGCAAACTATTTATGTCTTCAGCGCTGACTCATAAAGCAAGGTATTTCACTGAAGCTGAAAGGGAAATGACCCTATGTCTTTTTCATCTTATTTGTCATTTCATTTTTTGTTCCTCTTTGGGGATCTCTGTCCTACTTTCTGTCACACATATTAGTCTTGGCTGATTGATATGAAGATAAAGAGCCTAGAGCAAAACCAGCTTTATCAAAAATGACAGAGAATTATTTTGCTCCATATATAAGAAAAACAATCTTAAGCAGAATGAAAGGGCATTAACTGATGCTTTTCCAGACTAAGTTAGGAGTAGGTTAACAAAGAAACTAAAACATATGTTTGCTGATTTATTTTTCTTCCTTAGTGTGAAATGACAGACTAAAACAATGGTGGCTTCAAAAAAGACATGCAAATGGGCCTCCTGTCATGAATATTTTCTACTAAAATATTCTTACTTCTTATGATCTGAAACTTGCTATGAAGATTTATATTGCAGATTAGAGTTATTTATTAAATCCTTGTAATATATGCCTAGGAAAAAGTTTGTATTTCTTGTCAGTCACAGAAGTCCAGCCAATGCAATAGGTGAAATCACCTCTAGTGATTTGATGTGTAGGATTTGCTGAAGTAATAAATTATATGCTTTTTGCTGCATTAAAAGCTAAATTCAATACATGGACCATTAGAACTTGACAAGTTGATTAGCTTCTGAAACCTGGGTGAAGAAAATTTACAACCTAATGACAACCTTGAAGAGGAGGAGTTTACCTCCTCTACTTCTAGGTGTCTTGAAGGACATATGACTACAAAGAATTACTTATTCAAACAGTTTTAACCTTAAAATATAATTCAATAATATAATTTAATTTTGTTTTTGTTCATAGTATCCCATGTAATGATACTTACTTGCTTAAAGTAATCAAGTTTTTACCTATTAGATGTAATTGAAATTTTGATCCAAATTAGCTTAACTCAAATTGTGAATAGAAAGGAATCCCCTTACAAACAAGTAAAGCATTATCTGCCTTTTTCTAATAGAATACAGTCTAACAATTAAGTTACCTAATATACATTCTTCTACTTACCAAAGAAAAAGTAACAAATTCAGTAAAAATGCCTTACTTACTTGCAAAACAGCATGCCTTAATAATTGCTAAAAGTGAGAATCAATCTTCAGAAAACTAAGTATAACCAATGTGAGATAAGAATAAAGCCACATTTTGAATCAGGATGTGTTCTTTGCTGAACTAAACCATGTTAAAATTAGCTTTTTCAGCCTTACCCATATGTTACCTTTCTCTTTGAGCTCTTATAGGCTTTGTGTGCATTTGATGATAGCTGCATTTGTGAGTTTATTTTTTTTTAAGATTTTCTTTCTGGTATCAGTTAAGTAATGAACAATTAATAGATGACCTCAAATGATGTGGAGATCTCAAACGTACATCTTTCTCACTCTCTTCTCTGTTTAGCACATTAAAGCAAATATGTTCAGTGAGTGTGTTAGGCACTCAAATGGTTGCTGCTTGGCTCCACAATAAAATCCAAAATCTTCTGTTCAGAAATATATACAGTTCATTTGGAGAATAAAACTCTTTAGGATGTGATCCAGTGCAACCATTACAATTATTTATGAGATCAGCTAAAATGTACAGCTGCCTCAAGTTAGGCATGTGGGAATAACGGAGAGAAGAATGAATCTCCACCTAAGGTGCCCTGGTGTTTACACAGGATCCATCTCCCCAAGACATCTCCTAGAGCTGCATCTTGAAGATGACAGTGAAATGGTGGAGTATTTGTACACAAAATGGTAGCATAGACAATCTTTTCTCACACAGAATATTCACACCACCAGTATCTCCCACTTTGAGACCATAACACAAAGCCAAACTGGAAGCAAGGTTTTGTCGTCCACCTAGTCCTTTCATGTAAATAGACATTAAGAGACTTACTGGGTGAGAAAGGAAGGAGCTACAGCGACCAAGATCTTGCAGCCTAGTGCTGGGGTCACTCATTGATGAAGCTTGCTCATGTCTCTATGGTTATGCATTCTACACTAAACAGTCTCTGGAATGTGATTGTGGTTTGGTGAACTTAAGTCTCATTTCTATGATTTTCAGCTCTTTCTTAAATCTAGTCCTTGGTCACTCTTCTGAGAGTTTAGAAGTAAAAGAACCAGCACTGCTTTGTTTCTCAGCACATGAATGCTAATTGTTTCCCTTTGGATTTATGCCATGTCATCTAAGAAAATATGCAGTGAATAAACAAAGCTGTAAGTCATGTGCAATCATCCCCAACCTACTGAAGTTATTAACAGCACCCACTCATGAACTTTATAACAGAGAGATTCAGCTTTCCTTTAAATTTTCACTTGGAAAAATGGCCATAAAATATCCCAGGCTCAGATAGACTCTATTCTGAAAGAATTCTTACTGAAAACTTTCAGTATTTACCACGATGTGATTCTCTCTAAATTGTCCTCCTTTTGAATGCTCACTGATAAGTGCAAAACTGATAAGATGATAGTATTGCCTCCAGATATTTTCTAAGCCTTTGCAATATAGGTGCATGTATTACTGTAACACAGAAATTCGATTGAAACTTTTTGGTTTTTTACATGAATTCCCATTACTGCCTTAAAAAAAAAAGTCTAAAATATAAAGCAGGAATTTGTTCACATGGTGCTGCTCTTTCCCTTATCAGCTTGCTGGGGAGGTAATTTTTTATTACAATTTTCATTTTCAAGTGCAATTCACACTCACCAAAGGGTATGAAGCACTGAGGAGAGTGAAATAATGGGTGTAGCTTATTTAAATTTTCAGTGGAAAGGGCAGGGGAACAGCTAGCCTGCACTCTTTTCAAAACATAATGTTAAAACCAGTTCTGCACAGGCTGAATTCACTTCCTCATCTCCAATTCTTGGGAATTTGTCACACACTGGACTGATGTGTACATTGGCACATGTATGATCTATGTATTTAATACACTCTGTATTTAAATATAACTGAAACTCCAGATATCCTCAAACAGTAACTTGAAGCAGGCAAAATTTATACATGGAAAGCCCATCTTCCCTTTAAAGAGTACTATCTCGACGTTTTTCCCTAAAATGAGAAAAGTTATCCATAGAAGCTTCTCATCTTCTTGCTTTCAGCAGACAGACTGAGAGTTTTAACCTCTTTAGTTAAGGCTGAGTTGCTCTTTTATTCATATTTGATGGCAAAACTCAGCACACAATTCTAATTACTCTCAGATAAAAAGGTGGTATATTGATCCACATCTGCAGCTTCACACAAACATCTAAGATATACTGGTCTTTCAGTGATCTTCAGCAGAGGCAAGGGAGGATACGGCCCTAGGGGTTAGCCTGAGGCTAACAACTCAGATCAAGTTTTCATTGTAAACTTCACTCCTTTCTCTACAAAATCCATGAGACAGATGCTGTATTTGTATCTTAAGTAAATAAAAGACATAACTGGTGAAATGTAGGATTTTTCATTCAGCTTAGCTGGCAAATACTATCCACAGGGCTTTACTGGCAATGTGAGTAAGTTGCCTGGGTAGCAGAATATTGTCCTCAGGTTCCCAGGCTGAGACCAAGTACAGCACCACTGGCCTGTTTCTAATAAATATGGAGGGATTAGAAAGCATCTGCTTACTTTGAACTGCTTCACTTCTGCTTCCTTACTTCAGAGAAATCTATGGATCATTTAAAGGAGGGAAGATTGATGTTTGCAGAGGACATTTTTGAAAGTGAACTTAAGTTTTTGAGTGACTTTGCAGGTTTTTTAGACAAACTACTGTTTAACCAGATGAAATAATACAGGCAACTGGCTCTCACTACATTGTGGTGCCTTTGTTTGAGGTGAGGTGCCACGTGGGGGTTTGTGAAGTGATCTGCAATGAAACCAACATGGCTTTAGAGAGACTGAATTTTCTCAGAGGGATGGAAACTGCAACCTATTTTTCTTTTCTCACCTTTTCACCATTGAAATGTCAAGTCTAATTTTCCTTGGTTTAGACAGAGATTGTCAGGAACACGGGCAAATGAGAAAAGCAAAAATTAAAGGGTTTAGCCACCTATAACCATAACAATAAATATCATTGTCTTCATACTTCATCCATGTCTTCTGCCTAAGGAGACTGAGAAAGTATTCATGTCAACACACTATTCCTGAATGTACAGAAAAAATTCATCCCTTTCAGCAGAAGGAAAATTGGCCTTGTCTCAGGTCTTCTAGTTTAAAGAAGTTTAAAATGTTAGTGTAGCTGTTTAGGCATGAAATTTGAGCAGATGACTCGTAGAAAGGTGCTGTTCACATCTTGCAGAATGGCTAATTTAACACTGTAATGTAATTTCTGCAATGACGCACCTGCAGTAACTTCTGGTTTGAATATCCCATCAAAGAAAGATGTTGCAAGTAGCATTGGATAAAGCAGTAGAAAATGAGCTGGAACCACAAATCTGTGCCAGGGAAGGAGAGACAGAAAACTTTTATACAGAGCATCTTATGCCAACTTCTGTTCCAACAAAACGTCTCTGAGATAGGGGCAGCTCTGATCTGACTGAGCTGGAAGGTGAAATGATGGATTGTGCCCACACCATTTGATATGTAACATGTATCTGTCAATTGTTTCCTTCTCCCTGTAAGAGCTTATTACCATAGGTGAAGGACACATGGCAGAGGAAAGGCTATACTAGGCAGAGTCTTCTTGGCTGAATAGCCATGGTTTGGGATGCCCCTCAGATTTTTCTCCATTTTCTTTTACTGTGCCATGAGCAGAAGGACAAAAGCAGAAAAAAAATTGTCTTGCTGCCATATGGCTGTGTGCTAAAGCACCATATCCATCAAAAATCCTAATAAAGCACTTAGGTGCCTGCTCTTGCCTTTTACATCTTTCTCCTTTACTTGGGTAAGAGCACATTGTCAGCTATATAGAAGTACTTTCTGTACTTCAGCTTCCTCTGTGTTCTCTGAGATTGAGCAAAGTTCATTAGGGCCAGTAGAAAACCATACACTTTCTCATCATGTTTCACCTTGTCCAGTTATGTGCATCTCTCACACTCTTTTGTTTTGCAAGACTAAGTCAGGAAAGCAATGAAATTAATGCATAAAGAGCTCAAAAGCTTATAAATAATTTATTACTGCATTTTGGCATAGAAAGCAAATAAAAGTGCTATCAAAAAAGGTGACAAGGCTTTTAAGTGCTTTTCTGAGGAGTCAAAATTAATGCCATGTGCTCATTTTACTACATTGTCCTAAAATTGACAGTGTGTCTGTGCTGTGGTTCCTATCAGAAAACCAGTAAAATGTAAGCAAGTTTTCTGTAGGCAGGGGGACTAAGAAATCTTGGTTTCCTATGAATTGTCCTTTGCCTCCAGTCTTTTATCTCCCTCCTTATGCTTTCTTCCAATTTGAGTAATGTCAGCTCTCTGCCATGTGCTGTTCATGCAGCAGTTGTCAATGCTAGACCTGAAAAACAGGGCCAGGGCTAATGTGAAGCTGCCCATGGATGATTACACATG
>VYZS01038809.1:20688-43063 GCA_013400695.1 Neodrepanis coruscans
TGATCTCAAAGGTCTCTTCCAACCTTGTTAATACTGTGTTAATACTGAAATTCCAGGTGCAATGACAGGCCACTTTGCATCGTTACATCTCAGTATTACTGTACTGTGACAATAATGGATTGAATAACTGAGATTGCATGGCAGTCTTTTGTGCATTAGTGTAGCAAAACTGAAGGTAAGTTACGTGCTCTAAACTCTAAAGGCAAATTACCCTCCTTTTTGGGTACAAAGGCCTGTTGCAGTGGCTTTATAGTGGCTGTATACAAGGAGGTCTGGCTCTCCTCAACTCTCAGAAAGAGCAGGCTGGTCCTGTCTTTCCAGATGGTTTGACTGTCCTGATTTAATAGCTGGGAGTCCCACTGAGGTCTGTGTACATGAGATCACCACCTGTGTAGGCTTTCCCCATGAATTCTCCTAGAGCAAAAGGGGCAAGATGCTGAATCCCTGAGTTCCTTCCATGTCGTGCTTCTCATGGTGAGACAGAGAAGGCCACCAGGAACTCTGCTGTGACTGACACTGCAAAAGCATGGGGAAGCAACAAGTTCTGTCCTGGGTAAGAAATGAAAATGCAATGCTGTAAGCAATCAGAAAGTAATGGTGATAGTGACCTGTTTGCTATCTGAATTTTAAGTAAATTGTAATGTATTTATGAGGAAAATATGGATTCCTTATCCATCTTTCCCAAGCATCATAAGCATTATTAATCAGATGGGACCTCTCACAAAAGACAGTTTTCAAGTATTCTTAATAATGATGCTAGAGCCCATATTTTGTATTATTTGGGAGGTTTCTCAGATCAAATCTGCAGTTTTCAAGTTCTTGTTTTTCCCACCAAAATTTGTTTGTGTGACAAATCTCCTTATTTCAAAAGGTGATGATGAATTTAAAAAAGATCTACAGCTATATTATACAAAGATTAACTGCAGTATCCCAGTGAGTCCCTGCCTTTTGCATGTATGAACATGACAGTCTATGACTACATTTCCCAAAGATGCAGCAGAGGCTGGGCAATTTGCGTCCTGTTAACTCGCACCTGGAAACAGAAACACTTTTCTTGTTCCAGATTTTTCATTCAGCGCAGAAGAGAGGAATTAACTTTACTCATTAAGTCCAGCTGCTGAACATGGGGAGAGAAACATATATTACCCACTGAGTTACCTGAAGAGGTGCCCAGAAAATCAGTGATGACTCTTTTGCCTTACCAATATCATCTTTTTTGCTCTGGCCTCTCTCAGAAGTCAGACATGTTAATCAGTACTGACCTGTGTTGGATTAAACAGTCTTGGGGTAAAAGAGGGTGTCAGATTGGCATTGTTATTTCTGGTTTACTGGTCTGTTTTTTTCATCCATCTTTATTTTTCTGGTAGTGTTCCATCTCTACAGTAAGAATATAGACATGATTAGTAAGTATAAACTGCCTGCTTCCAAACACTATGAATTGTGTCATTTAAAAATGTATCTGTACAAACACTGTCTCACACTGTTTGCAGCTAAATTTTCTGTTGCCTGAGCCATTAGTAGCAGCGAAAATTAGTGTCTCCAAGAAGCTAACGTTCCTCTTCATTTTACATGAACCATGAAATAAGCTGTTATGTAGCGAATAAAAGTATTCACAGCAGGGAGGAAGTCCAAAACTTCTAAGCAAGGAAGGGAGTGTAACTTTTAAGCAAGGAAAGTAGTATATTTTTAAAGCTGGACTACCAACCAGGGGATTTTGCTTCTTAAAAATCCAGGAGCGTACATATGTCTCCAAATACCTAGGGTACTTTTAGAAAACATCCAGCATCAATATTGCAATAATCATGGTAAATATTGAGGCACACAAAGGCAGGCAGTTTGTATTGGGGCTCTATTTATGTGACATGCTATGTGACCCTCATTGAGTCTCTCTGTGTTTCAATCTATTTACTTATAATATTCAATTAAGATGCTAAAATAAAGCTTATGTATCTTAATTGTTTTTCTCCAGCTCTAGGTTTTGATCTGGTCACCCATTAACAAAGCTCTTACATGCCTCACATCATTGCGTGAGATTTCACTGAATGCTGATGACCTTTGAAATACTTGAATAAAACACATTCTTAAATGTAAAATAAAACTATAATAAATATAATTAAAATTCAAATAAAATATAAAATGTATCCTTTCAGAAGTCTCTTTAATGATAAATATGCCATTCTGTGAATCTTCCCAAAAAGCAAAAATCATAATCATGTATGTATATGTTTAGCACAGGCTGTTCACAGTATCTACTCATTTGATACCATTGACTGAGTTTATCTTCAATACATTAACACTTTCCAAAACAAGTAATTGAGAATTATCTCACATCATCAAATCATTGACATTTATAATACATCTATTATCAATGCCCTTTTCCATTCCAGTTTCTAATTATCTGAATTTGACACTGATTAAGTATATTCATGATTTAGAAACTGAAATAAGGCAGTATGTTGAAGGAAGATAATACAACTTACTTTGGTGAAACTGCAATCCCCTTTTCTAAATATGCCCTTTAAACAAAAAGTTAATTCTGGAAAGAAGTAGAGAATTATGTTCATTATAATTTTTCTTGGTTAGGTAATAAGTTGCCAAAGTCTGTGTTTTGCTTTGAGTATCTGCTAACCTGCTGATTGAGGCTGAGGAAGCTTTGGATCCTGATCTTTCTTTTTTGATCTTGTGAGTTGTTCAGTGCTGTTGTTCTGTAAGTGTGTGAAATATCATTGTTCCAGCAAAATTATATGATGTCTTGATTCCATTCTGGTATTAGGACTTGGTTTCTATTGGGAACTATTTTCTTTATTATATTTAGCATACATCTGAGGAGTAGCATGGATGTGAATTCTTTGATTTTTATTAAAATTTATTTTTGAGGTAAAGGATAAAACCTGTATTGTTTGCATATAGCTTGGCATTTGTTTTTTGTGAGTTGAATAATGCCTGTCTTTTTTTGATATTTTACTGATGGCTTTTGATTTCTTATTGAAGAGGTCTGAAATATTTGCTTCTGGAGTTCTAACAGCAGCTGTTAGATGTTAGCTATTAGCTACCATCACGTTTTGTCAGATTAATTCCTTCATCTCTTGCCCCTTGTATTTCATATATCATAGAACATGAGATAGAAATGTGCTTCAGGGAGAACTCAGTCTTATTTTCAGTCCTCTGTAAAGGTCGGGGGGGGGTTTTGTCTTTATTTTTGTTTAAATGCATTGATTTTTTTTTTAAGGGAGCCATGCTAACTGTTGTTTTATTTACAATACAGATACTTGCTCAGATATTAAATCATCCCTGATAGTTCTGCCAGTAACAGGGGCATTGGGTTGTCTATTACACATCTGTATTTCAGCCTCTTTGCCAGTGGAAGTTACTCTACATCACATCGTGTGAAGAAGTTTAATGTGCCCAAAGCAACCATTGGCTGCTGGGTGTTTGGAATATGCCAGTGACACGGGATATTCTGATTCATCTGAAAATAATACATACATTTTTCTTTATAGACTAAGGACAAATTACATTATAGCTCTGGGCTTCAAGATTTCAAGCCTAATTTGCCTCCTTAAGGACTATTAGCAAGCTGGGAAACCACTGTATATGAATGACTTTCACATATAAATGACAAGCTAACATTTTTATTATTGAAACCACATTATGAAATTGCTACTTTTATGCTGATTTATTCAATATCCTAGATTAGATTTCTGGACATTAGGAAGACAACTCTCATCAGAAGTTGTGAATAAACTGATTAACTTTAGAGTAGCTGTTTTTTTCTTGTCAAAAAGCAATTGTAACTTCATTTAACTTACATAAAACAGAGGCAAATAAATATATATATAGTAGCTCTTGCTACTTCCTCACTTGATATGGTAAATGTGCATAGGTGGTTTATCATTTTCAAAACAATGTGTTGTGACAGCAGAAGGGATGATTATATCTGGGGTACAGCTTAATAGGTACACCATGAAAAAATATGGATTTAATTTTAATTATAGTTTCTTAAAAATGCATCAAGAAACACAAAAAATGCAAGCTGTGAGCACAACCATCTAGAGAGAATAATTCCTCAAGAGGATCAGTAGAATCTTTTTCTTTAAGTACAGCCCTCGAAACAGAACAGGTGTCAGTAGAATCTTGGGTCTCAAGGGACAGAAAAAGGGAGAGACAGAAGAACTGATTTCTACGAAGGAAATTGTTGCTTTGAGGACAAGGTCAAAAGAAAGTAGGATTTCTTACTAAAAGAGACTGAACATCCATTTCCAAGGGTGTATCACAGCCGTATGTCAGTCCTATATGTATGAGCTGAATATGCAACACATGAAGACACATATTTGACGACTTTCTGCTAATTAGTCATTGGTCTGTAGTTTCAGTCAGTGGAATTAAGAAATCTTACAGGTTAAAAGGCTACTTGTGAGAAGCAAATGTTCTTGTGTATGCTTATTAGGAAATGTTAAGGAAGCTGTAGATGGTTTAGTAGAGGAATGGAATGGTTGAGATCACTGGCTGGCTAAAAAGTGGATTAAAGGAAAATCAGCTTCACTAACTGATGAAGAGACAGATGACAAACTTCAAGAGTTAACTGAGAATGAGGTGTCTTGAGAAGTCTGTATTCACTTCTCACCTGTTTTCATTCTATGCTAAGAAATGCAAGTACTACAGATTTAGTGTTGATTTTTAGGTCATGTTACATTCCTATTTCAGAAATCAGCAGCAGGAACTAATAACAGATAATTAGGAGTGATACTTAGCTCTTCTAAAGATCTCTTTAACTGTTGTCATTATAGACATTTTACAGATGGAAAAGATCAGACACAGAAATGTGGAATAACCTGATAGAGGAGTCCCAGAGACATGAACTGAACAGAGTCCCTGTTAAGTCACTGAGATGCCAACAACTACAGAAATTAGTTGTAGCATTGTTTAAAAAACATATGAAATGTGGGGAATAGCAGAAGACACCTTCCAATGGCTTTAGTGAAGCCAAGATTTCACATGGGCATTGAGGGTGTCAGAAGAGGTAGCCTTACAAACAGCACATGTAAAAATGACTGAAAGGCAGCACTTTAGTTGTGTTCCTCCAGTAGTTCTAATCCTAAAGACCTATTATTTGAAAATAGTTTTGATAGGCAGGGCAAACAAATGAGGATGACAGCAGGATTAACAAGCTCTTGACAAAGTAAGGCAAATGTGAGAAAATAAATACAGAATTTGAGAGTTTCTGAGATTTTAAAAAAATATAAAGGTTTCAAATGAAAATGAAATTGATACATTTTCAGACAGAAATCTGGTATTATAAGGTGTTGCAGGTTTTAACAATCTGAGCTTTGACTAGTTTATAAGACAGTTTTTGTCTATGCTTTTATTTTACATGGTTTCATTCACCATATAGTCTAGCAAAATTTAAATGCTTCATGCCAAAGAGGGAGAAAAGATATTTGAGCTTTATCCCTGTGTCTTTATATTCAGATCTTAAAGAGCACAGTGAAGAATATTTCAGTATAAATATTGACCAAGACCTAGTTTTACAAAGGTGTTTGGTGTCAGACTGTGTTATCTCAAAAATGCTGAAATATTCCAGAAGTAAAATCACAAAAGACAAGCTATTAAACAAGGCAACTGGACAAAACTTTTAGTAAATTACAGAAATCAGAATATAAGATACCTGTTTAGCATGTTCTGCTTTATTCTGTACATACCGTTCGAGGCCAGAATGTTGGAATACTAAGTCTTTTAGTCTGACCTACTGGACACCTCTGGCCATTAAATTTTACCTGTGGTAAGTTCAACTACTTTATTGGGATACTGCGTATTTTCCACAGAGACATCTTGTTTTGTTAGGAGATTTTCAGAGAATAAAACACAACTTTGCTCCACAATTTGTGCCAATGATTACTCACTCTCATTGATAACATTTCTAATTTGAATTTGCTCAGCCTCAGCTTCCAGACATGGACTTTGTTAACTTTTTTCACTACAAGATAAAAGGGCCTTTCAGTTCCTGGTATTTTCCCCTATGAACGTGCATGCGTGCTGTCATGAAGTTGCATGTCCTTTCGTAGTGTGGTAAGCGGTCTGACTTCTATTTTTACAACGCTTAAATCAGCTCTGTGGCTCATCACTTCATTCTCATATTTTTCGGACATGCCCACCGTATAGCCAGAATCCCATGGGGCAGCCTGGATAAAATAACCCCCCCATCTCATACTTCACGAGGATGCTGGGCAATCAGTTGTTCATGCGTCCAGCGTGCACTTTATTTACATCGCTTAAACGCTTGCCTTTTTTAATCTGAGCCAAATCGAATGNATCTCATACTTCACGAGGATGCTGGGCAATCAGTTGTTCATGCGTCCAGCGTGCACTTTATTTACATCGCTTAAACGCTTGCCTTTTTTAATCTGAGCCAAATCGAATGATTTACCAAGTCGGCTTTGCACGTAAGGGACCACAACTAAAGTGTTTTCACCCATGAGCGCGCCCGCAGGAGCGGCTCTCGCCGCGCTGCCCGGGGACGTCACATGACAACCCCCCTGCCCGGCGGGTGGGCGTCCGGCTGACGGGGGTAAACGGGGACGTCTCTGTGTCTGGGGCGAGCTGGGCGTTGACACAAGCGGAGCCCGGGGAAAGACGAGGGGAGAGCGTGTTCGGGGGCGGGTGGCTGCCTCCGGCCGTGACCGTGGCGTCGGGAGGCGCCTCCCGGGGGGGATGCCCCAGGAGGCCCGGCGGCCCGCGGCGGGGCGGGGAGGTGTGACCGCTTGGTGTGGCCGGTGCGTGGCACCGCCTCCCCGCCGGGTCCCCTCCCTCTCACTGTCCTCGCAGCCGGGAGGCGGTGGGGAGGGACCGTGTGTGCGGTACGGGCAGCCCTTGGCCCCAGCCGAGCCGAGCTGAGCTGATCCCCCGCACCATGCCGGCTGCCGCGCCGCCCCCGCTCCAATCCGCGGCGGGCTCCTGCTGCCACTGCGCGGGTGAGTGCCCCCTTCCCCCGGCCTCCTTCCCGGGGGTCAGCCCCGCGCCGCATCAGCGGACCCCCCTGCCCGACAGGTCGCCAACTGGCGGGCTCGCTTTGGGAGGAGGGGTCGAGCTGGGGGCGTCGCGCCCTGGCAGCCGTGGGAAGAATGAGGCAGCTCCAGCGGCGAAAGTTGTTTCCCGGGTCCTTGCGTGTCCACGGGGTTGCGGTGAGCGGGGGAAGCTTTCGGTGGCATTTGGGCTGCAAACGGGGGCTTGAGACTGACGGGAGAAGGCGCGATCCTTCTTGACCGTGGATTTGAGGCGACGGCTTGGGGAGGGAAGGAAGGTCCCCGAAGGTGCAAAGTTGGGGGTGGTTATTTCACCGTGTTTATTACCTGTGTTTTGAATTAGAGAGAAACACCCTCACCCCCCTGTTTTGTATCGTCCTAGAGATTAGTGAAGTGGATTCGCTGGGAAGCAGATCACTTTGGGGAGCAGAACAAGGGGCTACTATTGCAGGGAGAGCCAGTCCCTGCTGCCGGGTGGGGTTCAGGCCGTATATGCCCTCTTTCCAAGGCTAAGAAACCACCTCAACAGCCTTGAGAGGCACCGGGGCAAGCTTTTGAAGTCTGGGTGTGAAGTCAAGTGTTTGCTATTCTGAAAGGCATGCACGATGTCTTCTGTACTGCCATAAAAATTGAACATTAGAAGTAACTTGCACTCTTAATAGTCAGCATGAGTATAGTTTGCTTGGAACGAATGCTTGTGGGATGCTCAGAGCACACCGATGTTGTGCTAGAAAAGTAAATAGCATGCAGTGTAAGGATTTTAAGCTGTTGCACAACTGCATGTTAAAATACACTTGAGGTGCTGTATTTTCCCTCAGCTGGGAAATCACTACAGCTGCAGCTACACGGGTTGCAGGCACGGGCTCAAAGGATGGGGGGGGGCTGTCGTGTCAGATGGGGATGCTGTGGTAGCCAGACCTCTGTGGGGAAGAATGCTGACTGTGCCTTTGCATCCCCTGACTTCTGTATTTATATCAGTTATGTTTGCTGTTATTTAATAACCTAACAGATATTTATAGGAAAACTGTTCCATGACTTTTCACTGCACAGTGTTATTTTCTGCCTTCCTCAGGGTACATTCAGTACACAATGTCAGCAGGACTGGATGGGCCACTGGTTTGAGCTAAAGGAAAGATTTTCAGGTTGTGAGATGCTGTGTTTGGGAACAACCCCATAAACTGAAACTTTTGCTACCCAGTGTACTAAAAGGTTTTCTTTTATAAGAAAGAACAAAACCAACAAAACAACCCTTGCAACAGCTTCTTCCTCTGAGCATTTAGATTGAACCCACACTATGTGAGGTTGTAAGTTAAGAGTTTATCAGTAAACCTGATAGTTCATTATGCACACTTTTATTACTAACTTTATAGATACATGAATATGTGAATACATGCAGGTTTGCTTGCAAGTTTGTCTTCCCACCTCCTTGTTTCCTTTTTCTTTAGCCCCCATTTTTTTCTTTTGATGCTTCTTGGATTTTTTTTTTTTTTTTTAATATGATCTGAATGCAGTTTTGATACTTTGAAATTTTGCGAACCCAACAGACTCCCAAAACAGTCAGCAAGTGAAATGACCCTTAAATATTACAGCTATTTATGTAGTAGAAGTGCAGTTATAGCAACTCTGTCATGCTCTTCTCAAGAGGTGGTTGCATTTTATATCTCACGAAGCCGCCCTGTGGCTCTCTAGATAAAACTGATCCTGGTGAGTTAGTCTCTCTGTTGTAGTGTAAAGGGTGTAGATCTCCTGAAGTGACATAATAATTTTTCCATGAAAATTATTATAGGATGTTATGACACATGATTTGAGAATTAGCTTCTGGTAAATCTCCATCTGTGGTTCATTAACCTGAATGGTTAATTGGACTTAAACTGTTCGCAAAGATCAGATAACTTGCCTTAAGTTATTGGCAGCTGTTCAAGCCTCTGAATTTGAGCTGTGCTAAAGTTACCTTGTCTTTATTGGTTTTTTTTTTTTTTTTCTACTCAGTTTAATTACCTTGGACACACTAACTTGACTTCTGAATGTATCTTTGTCTGGTAGTGCCACTACATTTTTTGTATCTGTCTGCACTGCTGCCTTTTCTAGTCACTTTCTGCAGAACGTCACAATTTTGGCATCAGCAGGACTTTCAGCATGTAGTGACTCAGGGAAGTTGGCGTGGGATTCATTTCCCCATTTCTAAGTACTTAGCTTAGTTTGTTTTCTGCAGAAACACCTATAGTTGTGTAGAAATTAGGAAAATTCATGGTCCTTCCTTCTTTTTCACCAGCTCTAGGGTGAATTGTTTCCTGTCTCTGTTTTTTTCATTTCCTTTAACTTGATGATTCCTTGACATTTAACAGTGTTTGAAATTAACGTTATATGTAGATTTTTCTGTAAATATAATTAGCATCAGAACATTAGGATGACTTTAGCAGCCTCAGTTAGATTTGATCCAGATCTCACTGAAGCTAATATGAATCTTTTAATTAGCTTCAGTGTAACTTGGATCAGAGCTGAAAATGTGGTAGTTGAAGAGGTGAATGTGACATTTCTCTTCTTAACAGTATACTGTTTTACATGTTTCTCTCAATTTCAGGGTATGGGGTCTCTCCTTTTGGAGTGTTTCCTAGATCCTGGAAACAATGGAAAAAAGGAGGGGGAGCTACAGCCTCGATTGGTTCTAGTGTAAATTTTGAGTTTTGGTAGTGTTTTCAAGTTGTCCAGCTTACCTGGCAGTAGTTTGCTTTTACTGCAAATGGAAGTCAGGCATGTTTACCATCTTCCCTCTCTTGCTAGCACTGTTTACTGAGTCTAATTACTGTAAGAATGCAAAACAATTATGTCATATATTCTTAGAGGAAGCTCCCAATAGACATTCTGAAAACACCTCTTCCATTCCATCAATATTTCTAGCCTGAACGTGTTCTCCAGGTTTTAGTTTTCCCATTACCCCAAATCATGTAGTTAATGGAAATGATGAGAAATGTCTGGTGGTGTAAAAATCCTGATCTTTCTGCTTGTCATCATGCTTTTGAGTCTAATTAGCACTGGCTTACAGTTTTCCCCAAGAAACCCATTTGCTTTTATAAGTTCTGCATAACAATTTATTTTGCAGTGTTGACTTTAGCATATACAAGTCTCTTCTGAAAAAGTGGTTCTGCAATAATGTGGTTACAAATTTTACATTTATATGTGTGTTAACATCTCTTAAATGTGCTATGTTTCCAAAGAAAACTTCTGTGTGATTTCTCCTTTTGCAAATCAGATGGAGAATCAGACTCTGGCTGGGTCTCTCCTTTAGTTATGCAACAAGGTTATTGGTAATAAAGGATCTGGAAACTTAATTAAACTCTCAGTGACACCTCTGCAGGCTCTTTTATTTTCACTGGGTTTGCTCAGTTGCAACCGATTAGTCATCAAGTTGAGATTTAGGAAGCAATGCAAATAAAATCTCCCACAAGAAGAAACAGAATCCTACTCCTTTGGCTGAGGCGTTGTTGGCTAACGGGACTAAAAAGGAGCCAAAAGCTTAGTTTGTGATGAAACATGAATAATTAATTTGAAATATTTGGTATTTCAAGAGTCAAGAACATCAACGCGAAACTCCTTGTACACTGATCCTTGAGAAACATATGAAGGTCTTTGCCAGATGGACTCTGGCAAGTGCTGCCGTTGTGTAAGGTGTTTTCCCTCTGTCAGTTCTGTCCCTCTCCTGAAAGATTCTTGATGAAAGGTCCTGGAAGGCAGAGCTGACTTCCCTGGTTACTGGGGCAGACCCTAAGCAGTCAAACTGCAGAAAGCAGCCATACACAGCCTGTCATCTGTGAAAGAAATTAAATAAATGAGCAGTTTCATAATATTCTTTTTTTGGTTTTATGCAACTTAAACTGAGCCTCACACCTCCAAAGGCACTGATTCATTTCACGTGCAGTCTTACATTTCACATAGTCTTTACAGGTTATGCATCTGTATACTTCTCCATAAGGCTTTCTTTATGCTTGCTTTTTAATTTGCTACCTTAAAATGTCAGAAAGAAGATAATGAAATGGGGTTCTGCTCCAAGGAAAAGGAAGAATTATGACACTTGTGAGTCATTATCAGACTCCATGAAATCTTTACCCTCATCTGCTGCTCTGGGGGTGATTCATCTCAGTTTAACACTAACACATGGCAGTAACCATCTGTGTTTGCTGTAAATATTTTATTTTTTTAATTACAAATGGCTTGATTTAGAAAATTTGAAACTGTACAGTGGAGTGATTGTGGGCCTGCAGGGGGAAGGAGGTAACACCTGGGAAGGTGATTTTTGCCCAGCCACTGTTGCCAGCTTGGAAAGGGGAATGTAACACAGACAGCAAATGAGGCTGCCCTGCTGCAGTCTGGCCCCTGCTGCATCATTATGGGGGTAGCTGGACAGCAGAGGGCCGGCATAGACTTCAAAGGGGCTCTGAACATCTAGCAAAGGAGAAAGGATGGAGTGGTGGGGGGGAGGCACAGAAGACTCCAAGTTTATCTTCTGTGGGGAGAAAGAAGGGAAAATGGCTGCTAAATGTCACTTACTATTTGTATTTCTCCTACAGTAATTACAGTCACATGTTGCTGCATGCTGGGCCTCCCACATGCATTTCACTGTGGGATGGCGGCACCCATGTTGTGACTGGGGGCAGAGGCACCATCCGTCCTGAGAATGGAAAAATCCAGAGCTCACCCAGCTGTAGCAAGGGTTCCAGCGTGGGTTCCAGCCTTCCCTCAGGCTCCATTCCTCTGCTGAGGTCCAGCCAGTTGCAAGGTTTTCCTGTCAGTCGTTTTGGGTAGTCATTCCCATTTTAGGAACTCCTTTGCTACAATGTCTGCCTGACTTTAGCTGCTCTGGTGTTCTTTGTCCTCTGGGATCTCCCACAAACTCAGAGGTCTATGTCCCCAAACTGGCAGTGAAAAGGGAGTGAGATAAACCTGCCAGGAGAAAGGAGTAGAATTACTTCTTTCTTTAGAGTGGAAGACTGAGGAAGAATGAGAATGGGCATTTATTGGATTGAAAGATTTGGACATCTCTTGTTTTCAGTTTGCATGACACAATGTTATTCTTAAGAGAAAAAGCAGATATGTTGAAGATATGGTATATGATGCAAAGTTCTGAAGTCATCTTGCCTAACTTTACGAGGACAGAGCTGGGTACAAAGGTGTGCATTTCCCATACTCTTGCACTCTGGGTGTAGCTGCTAAGGACATTTTCTTTGGTCGCATCTGACACTTTGGCAACTCACCTAATGGGACCAGACATATTTGGCTGGGAGAGAGTTTAGTTCTGTTGTTGACATGTGGGACAGAAGGAATCCAACTTGACACATAGCTGAGTTTGCAGGGCTGACAGTTAAAAGGAAAAATAATATTGGATGCAAATTTAAGCACGCTTGACATGAAATTGTGAAAGATAATGAAATTGGAATCCCATCATGCTAACTTTATATGATCTTTTTGGGCTAAAACTGTGTATTTATGAGATAGAGATATTAGTCTGATTTTTTTTTTTGTTTGTATGTGAACCCGAATTAGTTTTCCTTTAGTGAACTTAGAATACTGTTTGAACTCCTGAATGATTTTAATCTTCTACAAATTAGGTTAGACTGGGTCAGTGACTGATCTCTCCTAGTACAAACTGGACGTGAATGTTCTGGAGAGAGCAGAAAAGATGTTATAGAAATCAAAGTGATAACTTATTTCTCCCTTTTATTTATTTATTTTTCCGATTTTGACAGTATTAGAACTGTATTTGAAAGATTCCAGCTCTTAAATGATATTCATAATATTGAAGATGGTTTTGTTTTCCTTCTGCTCCAGTAGCTAATGCAGATAAGAATTCATGCAAATACCACAATGAGGTTTTTTTTTAATGTAATTGAATAAAATGCACTTTGCTCATCTAAAAATAGTTAGACTATGCTTTTATTTGGTTTAGTAAACCATGGTTATAATACCATATGATTTACAAAATATTTTATTGCCTGTTGTATTTTATAATTGCATTACCATCAAATGTATTCTGAATGTATAAGAATAATTCAATGTATTAAAAAAAAGTATTTCTATGAGGCCAAGTACTCTAAAAGCTATAATTATTCAGGTTAGAAAGTCAAGCATGGCTTGAGTAGCATGGCTATACCCCACCCTATGTTCCTGTGCATTAAGATATACAGATTAATTACATTATCAGCTGCTGTGTTTTTTTTATCCCCAGGGTCTCTGCCTCCATCAATGTGTGTGTGTGTTATGGACAAAGCTTACCTAATGAGCATCTACTTACTGTTTACTCTGGCTGTTTGTGCCTCCCACTGTGTGTTTTTTGAACCCTGCTGTTAATACAGGCTTATTAACTTGAAGGCTTTTCTAATGTGGTTATTGCTACAGCAACAAACATGGTTTAGCCTGTTGGCAATATCTGTAAAGAGGGGGCATGTACTGCATTTAGTAGGAATCAAGGTGCAAAAGATAAAGTCAAAAGTACTTTAATCTGGGAATTAAAGCAGTTTGAGATGCCTAGTCCCTGAATTTTGGGATCAACTAACATTATCTGTGTATAATCTGTTGTATTATATTACCTTCTCTGAAGTACCTCTTCCAGTATATGCCCATGCAGCCATGAGCAGGTTTGTGGATTGGGTCTCAGAATGTTATATTGACTATCAGACTGTAGTCCTCTCTGAGAAATCTAGATTAACTTGATTGCTTTGAAACTCAAGAGAATTGGTTGGGACAATATCAGTTCTTCAGTAATCACTGCCTTAAGCAGAGAAACTATTTTTCCTATGTTTTTTTCACACAGTTTTCAGCCCTTCTAGTTACACTTTTTTTTACAACACTAGTCTTGATCAAGTTTACCTATAAAAGAGGATCTACTCCTCTGTACCCTGGAGGAAACATAGTAAAAACTGCATATACTGCATATACTTCTAAACTTGTTGGAAGGAACCTCAAATATCATCTAGTTCCAACCCTTCTACAGTGGGCAGGAACCTTACACTACACCAGATTGTTCAGAGCCCTATCTAACCTTGCCTTGAACATTGCTGGTGATGGGGCAACCACAACTTCTTTGAACAATCTGTAATCTCACAGTAAAAATTTCTTCCTCGTATTTAATCTAAATCTTTCCCCTTTCAGTTTAAAGCCATTCTCCTCATCCTCTCACTCCATGTAAAAAGTCATCTTCAGCTCTGTTCTAGGTATTGGAAGGCTGCTCTAAGGTGTCCTCAGAACTACCTTCTTCTCCAGGCTGAACAACACCAGCTCTTTATCTGTACTCATAGCAGGGGTGCTCCAGCCTTTTGATCCTCTTCATGGCCCTCCCCTGGACTTGCTGCAACAGGTCCATATCCTTCATATGTTGGAGGCCCCAGAGCTGGATGCAGTATTCCTGGTGGGATCTTACGACAGTGGAGTAGTAGAATTCCTTCCTTTGACCTGTAGCCACACTTCTTTCAATGCAACACAGGATAGGGTTGATCACTTTAGTTTTCTCCTGTCTTACTGAGGAGCTTGCTAATGTTCTCTTAATGAAGTCACCTGTTTGTGTGCGTGTAGCTTTTCCTGTTCTTTAAAAAAATATAAATCAAGGTGAGCTAATATGGCCAGTGACAACAAAATCAGGTAGATATCCCTAATGAGTACTGCAAAGGAGAGCAGACTATGAGAGGATATTGCTGACATTCTATTGCTGACTTCTGGTCACATTCCTTTGTCTGAGTTTGACATTCTTATTCTTACCCTCACTTTTTACTGCTTCCCTGTTACAGTCTCCATCTGCTTCCACTGTGTCAGTAAAGTTCAGGGCAATTGTTATCAGCCACTATCAAAGTTCATAGGAACTGCTGCCAGACAGTGCCAGACTATGGCACTATTTGCTTCATTCACTACAGTCTGTCCCAGTCTCTCTTAAAACTTCTTTTCTCTTATCATCCCAGTCCAGTTCTTCACTAGGTTTCCTTTTTCAGTTTCAATTTCATACCTGTGAGCTGTGTGAGCCTTTGGAACCTTCTTATTCTGAAACTAGAAGCAACTGTTGTGCCACAGTGAACACTGTCTGGATCCAGTCCTTGCAAAAATTTGAGTTTCTTTTTCTACTCAGGATTTAGTCTGGTCAAAACTGATACCTCCTGTGTACCTCCTGTCATTGTTGCTGTAATAACCACCCATTCTGATTCAAACAAAACCTGTAAAGATGATGTAAAGCACAGCAGAGAGGCAAGGATGAGCAGCAGGGTAGGAGAGGGTGCTACAGCTACAGCTTCTCAGAGAAAGATTCACCAGTGATGTTTCCAATAGCAGGATTGTAGATAAGGCCCATGTAAAATTTACTTGCTGTAAAAGAACACCTGTGATCATGTTTTGTTTCTGTGTATCTAATTTAGTGAATTGAGACTTGCTGTACAACTACTACTTCAGTTTTGGGCACTAACAGTGTGCTGTAGCCCTGGAAGTTGCAATTTTTAATAATTTACAGCAAGGAGAGGAGATCAAGATGGCGTGTTTCTAGAGGCATGTTTCTCAGATTGCATCCTGGAGCTGGCTGCAGAGGCACATTGGTAACCTGCATGAGCTACATACTTGGCTGCTCTGGGTTCAATGCCAGAGACATTCTTCACACTCAAGTACTTGAAGACACTTGTTAGTATGGTGGCATGAGTTAAATGTTTTCATTTCCAATCAAGGAAATGGTCCATGGTCTTTGTTTAACATGCCCTCAGCAGGAATTGCTGGGGCTTGAGGAAGAAACAGATATTTGTTCCGGTGTTCTTTCCTGTCCCATTTGAAACAGTGTTTCATTTATCCTATATTGGGACCAATATATCAAAATAACTTCCAGATACACAGTTTCTGTCATAAACAACATTAGTTGTATGAAGAATGCTGCTAATGTTTTGAGGCGTTTTCACGATTGCTTTTGTAAGTTGATGGCATCTAAAGAAGTTGCAGGGCTTAAATAACACCATCTTATTTACAGAAAGCAATGCCATACCTAGATTCTATTTCAGTACTGCCTTCTGTTTAAAATTGTATTGTAAAACTCTTTGTAAAAATTTAATTCCTCTTCAACCTGCGGTTTGACAGCAGAATTAGCTGCAGGGTAAACCATTCAGTTAATTACTGAAACTGTGATCTCAAGCAGGAGAGCCAAGAAGAATGTAAGAAGAGTGTCAATGTTTTAATTAATGAACAAAAACTTATAAACTGGTCAAGGGAAGGGTAAGTTTTGAAAGACAAATGGCAGCAATACATTTTTAATTGCAATATGTGACCTCTGGCAAACCCTGTTCCTCTGCTGTTGTAGGGGGACTAGCCAGACAATTCACAGAATCACAGAGTATTCTGAGTTGGAAGGGACCCATGAGGATCTAGGCCAACTCTTATGTGAATGGCCCATATGATGCCTGAAATCAGATGGGAATAAAAACCACAAAACAAATTAATAGAGGTAAAAGAAAAAGTGCAACTTTTTACTGAGAGTTGGTCCGCGGTCCAAGAGAGAGAAAAACAATTTTCAACTTACATTTACAACCTTCAAAACTATCTGCCCACTAAAGTATCCAACAAAAGCTCGTTAACACTATATCCCCAAAGTACCCAACCAGAATCCTTTTAATTCCCTGTACCCACCCTTAATTTGCACCCCCCTTCCCCCCACATCCCCCCGCTTCCACCACAATGCAGGTCCAGGGGAACACATTTTCTTTCCAGGCAGCACTTGTGCTCTGGTCATAGGTGCTAAATTTCTTGTTCCTGCTACCTGTTTGAACCTCCAAATCCCAGTTTGTTCCATCTTCCACACTTTTCTAGTGACTTGGTGTGATTGTTTTCCCTACGAGAGCTTAATTTTATGGAGCTCTGTATTGCTCTGTGAATTCCATTTTTCTTTTTTTCTGTGCCCATGTGCACAGTTTAGGTGGAATGCAGAGTGCCCTTGACCAGCCATTTTGCCTTGCCCCTGCCCTTCCGCAGCAGCAGGACTCAGCATCCTCCTTGGCCATGCTGCACCATTGGCACTTGGTAATACACCAGCATCTGTTGATAGGTGTGTATCCAGATAAAAATAGACACACTCATGCATGCATCAATCCATCTTAACATTTCTAAGAAATATTTATGTTTGATGATCATTAGCTCTCAGTAGGACAGTAAAAGAAAAACCGTATTTTAGTCTCTGATTTATAATTTGCCTGTACTTGAACTCATTGAAGTGTGTTTCTGATACCACCTCCCTCTTCCTCCTACTCCTACTTATATATAAATATGGAAACAAGATTTGAAGCAACATAAATTGTAGCTACAGGATTTGGGTATGTGTGTGACCTTTGAAGGCTTTCTAGAAATGTTTGTTACTGCTTTAAGCATGTGCACTTTTCTGACAGATTGAGGTTTGTTTCATGTGTTATCAGTTAAATATAGCTTAACTGAGAAATAACAGAAATTCTGGCTGAAATAGATGTAATGGGCAGTTGAAATTAATTTTTATTTTTTTGTAATATATAGACATTGTGACCACTATGTTGACAAAATTTGACACTTCTCCTTTTCATGGAAGGTATTAGAAGATTGTTTATGAATTGATTTAAGCATTCATGTAATTTCCTTTTTCGTCTTAGAAAAACATGCAATATTATTCTTATTCCTAAAATTGTTACGTATTAACATATGGCTTTTGTCAGACTGTTTTCAGCTGGGAATCAAGCCAGTTTAAAATACACAAAAACTCATTCCTGCATTGTTCTTAATAATGACATAAAACTGCTCTTATTCCATTGGTTATAGAATTAAAAAAATAAACTTCTGTTTCAAGCCTAGCCAATTTAGTGGAGAAAGGAAACATAATTGATGCTTGGGTAATGGAAACAATCAACAGTGCAGACAAGCACTTAAAATCAGTGGTTTGTAGAAAGGTACAATAACAGCATAGCTGGGAGGAACAAAATCTCTGGGAAAAGTCATTATTACCACACCATTGTTTTTATGTTGTACCAAGATCGTAAGCAGTAAAAATGTCATGTGTTGTTCCCATAAGCAAGATCATTCTTTGATGACAGTGGCTACGCACCAATCTGGAAATGATGATTAAATTCAGAGCTTCACCAGTTCCTGGTAACTAACATGTTCTGGAGTTGGTTTAGATTTCAGAGAACTATTATTACAGCTGACTTTTTTTTTTTTCCCTCCATTCACAGGAAGCTTTATTTTGAGTGGAATGTAAATACGTGATTGCTGAGAAATCACTAGCACATATGTAGTCATCTTTTGATAACAAGAGATCATCCTTAAAAAGCAAAATGAAGCCAGAAATAACTTGTACAACCACCAAGCATTAGTCACTCATAGCTCTTATATAATGCTTACGTTTTCAATCAGCATGCTGGCAGCTAGGCTTCTTTGTAATATTTGTTTGGAGAAGAAGCATCTACCTCATTTGGCAGAGGAAGAAAATGAAGGCAAGAGTTAAGGGATATGCCAGGGGGCACACAGCATTTAGCTGATAAGAGTATTACAACTAAGAAAGTCCTTCATTGTATATCAAGCAGAGCCAAGAGCAGAGTTGAGTTGTGCAGCAGTGTCTCCTCATGTGCTTTTCCTGCTCGAGCTCTGGCCTTCTGGACATGCTATTTTTTGAGGCAGAGCAAGTGAATGCTCTGCTGCAGCACTTGTTGGTTTTCCCTTTTGTTTGTTGTTCTAGATCAGGAAGCATATTTCGTCTTCACCCTATTATGGCTTGATGAAAAGAACAAATAAAAACACGTAGCTTGAAATACTAAAAATGGCTTTTCTGCAGTTGAAAACAGAAATGTAGAAAACCTGATCCTAGCACCAAGAGAAATACTTGTGCAGATTTTCCTTTGAGAGTTTGCCCAATGCACTGTGACTATGCAGTCATAGTAATGTATGAAAATAGATGGGATTCTGTGGGAGATAGCCCATTTGTGTATACAAGTTTTCTTGTAATGGTTCAGGAAACATTCTGGCTGCTTCCTTTTATCTTGGTCCTGTTAGCTCATATATATATGGTGAATGTTTGTTCCCAACTGAGGAGCAAGGCTATTAGATGGAGTTGGAAGCACTGTGTAATCTCATTCTGAAAGTTTATTTCTTGGGGCTGAAAAGAAATGCATTGTAGGTTTTAATCCTAAAAAGTGCAAAAGGTCAGAGTACTTTTGTGGGACATTTTTATTCTTAGCTTATTGTTGTGTTTATAAACAGGGAACTATGTTATAGCTTGGTTTGTCCATAACCATATGTTATGTTTTCACTTCTTCCTTTCCAAAATTACATGTAACAAATAGTGTCATTTTCTTTGGCTGATGTTCCAAGATGAAATATCAGATAGAAAATTCTTGATATCCCTTGAGAATATTCACAATTTTGCGTGATGTTACGTAATTTTCAGAATGAAAAAAAAAAGTCAATCCAAAATATAGGAAAACCAGGACTCCAATTATCAAACAAAACTAAGATGGCCTTTTTAAGACAAAAGATTGTGTTATACTACTATTAGATGACCTATAAATTATAGCACCTGTAAAAATTATAGCAAAAATAATGTGTTTTTGTTAAGAACAGTTCCATTTATTTAATTTGTTATAAAAGGTCCAGGGAAAATGAAGCAGAGATATTTATTTATGAGAATATAAGGTTACACATGCAGCACCATCTGGTAGTAATTTTAAAACACAAGTAATTCCTTTATTTCGCTTCATGTGAGGTAATTGTGGAACTTGTTTCCGTGGGGTTTAGAGGCCAGAATTGTAATTGGGTTCAGAAAGGAATTGAGTGAGTTCATAGTAAATATAGTAAAAAGAGAAGGATGAACAAACTGGATGCAATCTTGGCATCTTTTGAGGATTTCTGAAATATAGAAGGATTTAGAAGAAAGATCTTTTTTTGAATATTATTATTATTTTTCAAAAACGTTTATTTGTCACAGAATGAATTTACATTTTCTCACAAACTTCACAATGTTTACAGTTGCATATATATGGAGATACTTCTTAGTGGCAGTTAAAATTCTTTATAAGCCTTGAAGTCACGTACCCTTACTCTCTGAGGCTGCACACACAGACATGTAGAAAACTATTGCTCAGAACTATTGCTGATGATGCAAAATAATTAATATACCTGCCCTTTTTTAGGACGCCAGGACTTGTTGGACCATTCACCAAACAATGCAAGCTCAAAAGTAAAAGAGAGGAGACTACATGGGACTTGTCCTCCTATTGGTCGTGGAAACTATGGAAAGCCATGCCTGAGTGAAAGCAGCCATAGGTCCTCATTTTTCAGTCCCCGCAATGGTTTTCACACAATACATGCAGAGCACAGTCCTGTGAAGCCAAGGATAATTACAGTGGTGAAGCCTGGTGGACGCACACTCAGAAGGATAACCTTGCTTCTCAACAGGAGATCGGTCCAGACCTTTGAACAACTGCTGGCTGACATTTCAGAAGCTCTGGGATTTCCTCGTTGGAAGAATGACCGTGTGAGAAAACTTTACAATCTGAGAGGCAGAGAAATCCTAAGCGTTTCTGACTTCTTCAGGGAAGGTGATGCATTCATAGCTATGGGGAGAGAACCCCTCACTTTGAAGGACCTGGAAGTGGTATTACAAGAACTTTATCCTGAAAATCCTTATGCTGCCAGTGCTGCCATTCAGCAGAATGAGGAGCAGTCACAAAAACTGAAGAGCAGGTTGTATGACAAGGCTTCAAAAGTAGACAGTGGCTTTGATGAGACAGAAATTACCAAGAATTGCAGCAATGGCATGTCTCCCCAACTGGTAGCTGGACATGAAGGAAAAAGTCAAGCCAAGACAAAGCAAGAGGAAAAAATGAGAACCAAAAAAAAGTGGACTAGAGGGAGCTGGGGTGGTGAGCATGGAGTGAAGCCTTCTAGGAAAACCCGAGAAAACGAGAGGTACCTTAACCGTGAGAGGAGTTCTGAGGAGGGCTTAGAAGATAGTTCGGAGGAGGTACTGAGGTGTGAGAAGTGTGAACAGGAAAGGCAGGCCAGAGAAAAGTTACAAAGGGAAAGGCAGGCTGAGGCCCCATTTGAAAATAGAGACCTGAATACAGGCATGTGCCAGAGGTACCATGTAGAAAGAAATGCAAATATCAGGAACTGCCGAAAATCTTCTGAAACTTGCCTGGAGGGTGAGGAAGTTGGCTGGAAAGATAATGGCAGTAGGAAGATATGGAAGCCCCTACATAGGATTGTTAATGAAGGGCTGGAGAAGCAAAAAAGGAGCATTGAGAAGGAAAAGGATGTGGAGAAGCATGAAAACCATGGGAAGGAAGCAGTAAAGATCAGGAAGAATGCTGTAGAAGGGCTCCAGCTGTCTCATGAAGTGAGGGAAGATAATGGAAATAGCTGTGTAATGAACCAAAGTGGTTGGCTAAAGAAAGACACTCTGAGGGATGCTGAGAAACTGTCTAAAACACATAGAGAGGTCAGAGAGGGACAAAGAGTTAAAGAGGAAGCTACCAGAAGAGACGGGAATGTTACATGTAGAGAGAGTGACATGACTAGACGAGATAAAGCAGGGGAACGCAGAGTAAATAAAGAGGAAAACAAGGCTCAGGGATTGGAAAGCACAAGCAGGAGGTATGCCATTAAAAGCAGAACTGATGTGGAAAAACACTATGAGATTGGCAGAACTATTGGGGATGGGAACTTTGCAGTGGTGAAGGAATGTCGCCACTGTGACTCCAA
Source organism: Neodrepanis coruscans (assembly GCA_013400695.1). NCBI lineage: Eukaryota > Metazoa > Chordata > Aves > Passeriformes > Philepittidae > Neodrepanis > Neodrepanis coruscans. Next base: position 42,432 of record VYZS01038809.1, read on the forward strand.
TCAGATCTATGCCATGAAAATTGTTGATAAATCCAAACTGAAGGGGAAAGAGGACATGATGGAAAGTGAAATTCTGATCATTAGGAGTCTCTCTCATCCCAATATAGTAAGCTTAATTGAGGTGTATGAGACAGAAGCTGAGATCTACCTTATCCTGGAGTATGTCCCAGGAGGGGACTTATTTGATGCAATCATAGAAAGTGTGAAGTTCACGGAGCATGATGCTGCTGTCATGATCACTGACCTATGTGAAGCACTGGTTTATATTCACAGCAAGAACATTGTCCACAGGGACCTCAAACCAGAGAATCTTTTGGTAAGTATTCTCAAACAATTGTATATACACAGAAATTGAATTTATTTTCCTTTCAGTTATGGTTCTTTGAATATTTTTAAGCAAATACTTTGTAGAGATAATGTGCTGTGGCAAGACTCTTTGGAAAAATGGGTATAATTTTGAAGTGAAATTACAGTTGTGGTTTCCTTTTCCTTTACATAGATCTGCTGTGCATTTCAGATGGCAGTGCTTACAGATAGAAATTCAAGTAAAAATTATCAGACTTTCAGGGGCAGCAAGCATTCGTATTTTTCTGAAATCAGGTGTGTTACTTAGTGTCGTGGGTGTAAAAAAT
>VYZS01038818.1:159-12541 GCA_013400695.1 Neodrepanis coruscans
CCGGGGCGGCCCGGGCTGACGGCGCTGTCTTGTCCCGGCAGCTGCACGCCAGCGAGGTGGCCGCCGAGCGCGGCCCGGAGCTGCGGTCGGAGCCCGAGCAGAGCCCGCTGGAGGAGTTCCTGGCCACGGCCGAGCTGGCCGGCACCCGCTTCGTGGCCGGTGAGGGGCTGGGAGGGTTTTGGGGCTGCGGCTGGGCCCGGGGCGGAGGGAGGTTCACGGGCTGGGGAGGGAGGGAATCCCAGGGGTCCCAGGGACCCAGGTGGAAGGCCGGGACCGATTTTGGGATGAGGGAGTGGGGGTAGCTCTCATCTAGTCTGTAGGGCTGACAGTGGGTTTGGCCGGGTAGGGAACAGTGGGATAGGGGATGAGGTCCTGAGCCAAAGCTGGGGGACAGCAGGGTGGGTGGCAGGGGTCAGCAGGCGGGGGACAGGTGGAGGATGACTGTTTTTCCCTGTGGCAGAGCGTCTGAATGCCCAGATCGTGTCTGCTCAGAGCCGCACGGGCCTGCTCACAGCCCAGGAGGCCCAGCGCGTCCAGCAGCTGCACCAGGAGAACCAGGAGTTCTTGCGCATCCCACGAAGGCGAGTCCTGCAGGGCTGGGCCTGGATCCCCTCGGCTGGGTGGGCTCAGCTTCTCAAGTGGCTGCAAGCCTGAGGACATCCCACAGCTCTGTCAGTACCCTGGTTTTGGGGAAGCCACTCACTAGCCTGCATGAGCTTGCTATAACCACAGCACAGGTGTCTGCCTGCCATGTGAATGCTCCCAGTGCCACCCCATCTGGCCTGATTCTGGGGGATTGCTGCTCAAGGTGTGGCAGTGCTGGAGCTGGTGCATCCAGGTTGCCTGGTAAGCCTTTCCAGAGCTCTGTGCTTGGCAAACAGAGGAATTAATCCCCTGTCTTAAAGGCCCTAGAAATTTTGGCTCAAGAAAGAAGCTTTGTGAGACCTGGTGTACGTACACTCAGCTAATGGAGTTTGGAAGGAACAAGGAAAGGCGGTGCTGAAAACAGTTGCACTCACATCTGAACTGTAACCATCCCAGCGTAGCTGAGTGTGTGGTGTTCGTGTTCTTCATATTTACTGCAGTAATGTAGCTGGTCTGACTGCTGTTTCTGACCGCTCACTTCAAAATATGCTTGTTACAGGCCACGCTGGGATAGGACAACCAGTGCAGAGGACTTGAAGCAAGCGGAGAGGGAGAGCTTTCTCGAGTGGAGGCGACAGCTTGCCCAGTGAGTATGCTGCTTGTGTCTGGGCAAGTAGCTGGTGGCATTTAGAGACATGAGAAGCAGTGGGTTGTTTTTATCCTTGCTGGACCAATAAAATTAATATCTCCTGAGTAACTCCTTGTAATTCTCCTGGAAGGCTGGACATCCCACACATTGTCTAGAGATGTCTTTGTGGTTATCTCTGCAAAACTGTCTTGTGTGTGCATGTTCCTGTAAAATTTTTCAGGATGATATACGATGTTCTGCATTTGCCTGTGAAGTGGAGGAGCGCTGGATGTGTTTTCTAAGAGCAATAGTGCTGCTCTGATTAGCAGGCAGTGCTATCAGCCTGTGTACAGCAGCTTATGCTGATCTGGTGCTGCATCCACTGGCTTGGAGAGCTGGGTTGTATCTGCTCATGCCCTGCAAATCTACACTTGTCCTGGTTAAAGTTGTTCAGGTGGTGGTAACAGCAAGTTAAGAGGTTGTATAAAGCCATTTCAGGTACCGTCCTCAAATTTGTTACCTTTTCCAAGTGGTATTCAACTGAGTAGTAACTGCTGGCACTTGGGATAACTTCTCTAATTTATTATTGTCTCTGAAATTTTTGTTAAGGCTTTGATCTTTCTGTCATTTACCACTTCACCACTGGCATGATCAGGAGCTGATGTGTCACTGCTAAATGAGTGCCACTGACAGCAGTTTACCTGGGTGCTTGACCTGTTAGCAAAACCAGCAGAAATAATAGCTATATATGAGTCTGGTTTGAGAGCTCTCTCTGAAACTCAAGCTTCCTGGATCTAAAACTGGTACTGTGCTTACTGCCTGACAGGGACCAAATGTGACACGTTTTTTTAATTTGTTTTTGCCTTAGCCTTGAGGAAGAAAAAAAGTTAATTCTAACGCCATTTGAACGAAACTTGGAATTTTGGCGTCAGCTTTGGAGGGTCATTGAAAGAAGGTAAAGTATTTCACAATCCACTTTTAAAAAGGCAATGTTTAATGTTTTGTGAATTGAAGCTTTTGAGCCAGTCTTCAAGTGTCTGAGCACAGGAAAAGCAATTAAACTAGAAATGTTTTGTTATCAGCACTGAAGAGATTTTGTTTTGAAGTGATCAAAATGTGACATGAAGAAGGCCTGCTAGTTCTCAGCACTGTGGTCTGCTGGTGGATTGCTCTGAGTCTCTGAAGATTCTTCAGATTCTGCTGCTCCTGGTCTCTTACAATAACTCAGTGTAGGAGGTCTCTTTTGAGACTGTGTCTTTGTCTCTTGCTGAGATTAACCCCTTCCCCTCCTTCCCAGCCACACAGTTGCAGCTGACATTCAGGGGCAGGAGGTAAGGGAGATGAACTAAATATTGGGAAAGAAGGAGTCTCTTGGTCCTTTGCCACTCAGAGAAGTTGCAGCAGTGCACAAAAGACAAGAGGCTGTCATATCACAGGAATAGCTTTGTTTGCTCTGCTGGGCTGTAATACAATGAGAGTGCTATCTGTTACATTAATCTAACTGGGGCATTTAATTTCACTAGTAATTAAGTTTGAGATCATCTCATCTGATTTTCCTAAAATTGAAAAATACTTCACCAGTGAGGTCATGATGAGCTGGTCCTTTCACAGAAGGGGCTTTGTACTGGGTGCTGCTGGGCCTTTGGCTGGGACGGTGCTGGTCAGGAGCATCCACTGTAGGGGATCATGATGGGCAGTGTGAATGCACTGAGTATTCTGAGGTGGCTGGAATGTGTTATTAATGCCTTTCTGCCCTTGTTGAAGCTTTTTATTTCACGTAGAGTGAGGATGCTGTCTCAGAAGTGAGTGGAAAAGTCATTTCCCTCACCTTGCCAGATAACTTCATCTGTTGTCAGCTTTTTCATGTGCTTGCTTCCAAGTAGTTCCCAGCAGTGTGATTCAGTAACTTCTCTGTATCCCATCCCAGTACTATGGTGTCAGCTTTCTCTGGTATTGATCTTTGAATTTCTGTAACTGTGCAGTATCTCTTTGTACCCATGTGGCTTATTAAATTACTCCCTTAGGGGAATATTGATTTATTTCTTTTGTATGTGTAACCAACTGCCTAGTGAGGCTTGAAAATCTTCCATTCAACCTGTGATGTTCTGAAGCTGTCCTGAGTTAACAGAAATCCCTGTCAAGCAAATGGAATCAGCATGTAGCAATCAGTATTTTAAAGTACCTGCCTGGAGAAGTTCTAGTGTAAGAGTCTGTAGTTAAATTTTCCCCCTCTTTTTGAGAAAAGAAGCATGAATGCCTTTGGGATCTGAAGCCATTGTGTTTAATTAGTGTGTAGAGCTAATGAGTCCTGCTCATATATGTGGTGTCTGCATTTGGAGGGTGTTTCTGAACACTTCGCATGGGGGAGCAACATGTTTTACTGGATTCTAATGCTATTTTTTCACTGTTTTACGCTTTTTGTGACAAGAAAAGCACGAAAGAAATTTTGAGAATGCCTGATATCAAATGCTTAGAAACTGCAGGTTGTTTCCATGCAGAGGGGACAACAGTGTTCCAGAATATCTCACTGTTTAGGAAAACCACATCTTCTTTCCCTCTGTAGCCACCCTGCCACAGTTGGGGATGAGAATAGACAGAAATAAACTTGTGTTATCACAGTTTTTAGTCCCATTCTAAAGGATAGAATAACACTACTCTGGTTCTTGCCCACTAAGCGTTTCTGGAGGGTAGATGGATTGGACAAAACTGGCATGTTCCCTTCCCACTTGCCAGCTGTACAGGAGAGTGAGCCACATGAGGAGGAAATACATCAGTACTGGCTTGTAGACAAGCATGGCTCTGTTGGGCAGGTGGGCTGCTGAGTTGCTGAGTTATTCGGTAAAGGTACTTAGAATAATACAGTTAAAACTATTACATTTCCAAGCAAAACCTAAAAGCAAATAATTGCTGTGCTTTGCTGCTTCCTTTGAGGCAGGGTAAGGAGGGGTACTTCATGGGGTTTTCTTTTACTTTTGCAGTGATATTGTAGTCCAAATAGTAGATGCTAGAAACCCCCTTCTGTTTAGATGCCAAGATCTGGTAAGTAAATCACTTTCTTGAATGTTGTCTTTTAATTTTTTCTTTAACGCTTTCAGCCGTCTTGAAACTGTTCTGCTGTTGTGCCTAAGTGGATATCTTATTAATTTATGCAAGTGTTCTGGCATGAAATAATTTTTCTTCAATGTTCTTTGATACTTCACACAGGATGTTGTGGATTTAGAGGCAGTTCTTTAGATGTTATATTGCAGATATTGTATTACTCCTTACTGCCTACTGGAAGTGCCCTCACTTAAAGGAATTGTTCTGTGTAAAAGCATAGTGGAATGGAAGTGGGTGAGGATTACTGCACTGAAACCAAAGGATCAATAATTACTTAAGTGACAACTTTGTAATGATGGAATATAGAACACTGCATTGATGAGACATTAAATTGCTCAAATAGTTATCTTAGGAGCTCCTGCTGCAGGATTCTGATTAATATCTCATCATAGCTCTAAACAGACAAGATGTTGACACATGTGGCCAGCAACAAGCTGTATTGTGGTAGTTGCATGCTCCAATTTGTTCTTGTAACTGTCTGCTAAACACCAGTTCCACCTATCCCGTGGGATGTTGAGCTTGGCTACACTCTTGTGGAGCTGGATGGGGGAACTTACCTTGCTGCTCTTGTATTACCTTGAGGGGAGGAGGAGTCAAAACCAGAGTATGAACTGATCCTTCTCTTGTTTTCTTCAGGAAAGTTACGTTAAGGAAGTCAGCAATGACAAGGAGAACATGATCCTGGTCAACAAAGCAGATTTGCTGAGTGAGCAGCAGCGGGCTGCCTGGGCACAGTTCTTTGAAAAAGAGGGTGTCAAGGTGGTGTTCTGGTCAGCTTTGGCAGAGTGTGAACGACTGTCTGGAGAAGCAAAGGTACTGCAGGTGACCAGTTCAAACTAGGTGTGTGCTGTCTGTGCTAGTAACATGCTTTGTAGCTGTGCTTGTGAAGTACCTGAGCACCTTTCTAGGAAAGGCACTGTCCTTGTCTCAGGGAAGGATGATTTTAGAGACCTGTGCAGCTTTAACAGCATTTTAATGATTGATTCAGAGACAAAAGTGAGGATAGTAAAATGGCAAAGTGCAGAACACAGAACAGCCCTTGTAGAACTGTTTTCCAATTCTTTTAACAATTTCAGAGTTTGCAGCCTTTCCAAGAGGGATACCGTGAGGGGTGTGGTTATCCATATAGATGTTTTTTTCTCTCCCAGAGAGTGGTATGGTTTTTTTGCCCAGTGAAGCAAACTGAGCTGTTGCCCCAAGTTACATGTTACCAATATGTGCCACTTTCAGCTTTTACCGTTACAGCCATTCAGCTGTGGAATATCCCATATCTCCTTCCCCAAATACCTAGTATGTTCAGCTGGTATACAATCCTTATAAATGTTTTCCTTATAAATACAGCCTATAAAGTGTTTTTACAGAATGATTTAAAAGTGAGACTGAAAGTGTTAGTTCTGTTCTTGTTTGAAAAGAAAGGTCAAAGTGCTACTGTAATGAAAAGGTACTTCTTGTTGAATGTAAACTCTTTGCAGGGAAGAAATGTAGAGTTGGACTGAAAACAAGAAAGCTTGAAATTCTTTTAATGAAATATTTAGACCTCAAACAAAATGGCTCTGTGTTCTGAACATTTAAAAAAAATAATATTTATTCCTGTTACTAGAAGCACTTAAGAAATTGTTGTGGGTGTTTGTGCATTTAGTGCTGTGCTCCTGGAGAGAAACCTCTTAATGAGTTCACAGAGAAGATGTGAACAGTCCCTCTTGGAATCCTTCTGTCATTCTCCTGAAATGGGCTAGTTATGTCTATATCCTACTTAAGACCCCTAAAAAAAGCCTGTGATGTATGCAGTGAATTGTCAACCCTTGGGATCTGGCTGATGACAATATAATTGCCTGCATTGCAACAAGGCTTGGTGTTGTCTTTGCCTCTCACCTGTGAAATGTTGTTCACACAGGAACTGGATGCTGAAGGTGTAGCAGAGCACCTGGGTGATTGTGAAGGTGAAAGCTCCAGTCAGGAAGAAGATGACACAGCACAACATAGTGCAGAAAGGACATCCACAAACAACACCTTGCAAATTGTAAACCAAGTTCCGGTTAGTGATGATGACAGCAGTGATGAATATGAAGACTGTGAAGAAGATGAAGAGGAGGCCTGGGAAACCTGTTCTGAAGATGAAGGTAGTGACAATGTAAATGCTGTTGCTCCAGAAAAGATGGAAAGCGGGACTGATGGTGCTGCAGTGCAGTGTGTAGTGCAGGAGCAGAACAGGAACGTCAGGAACTTCAGCCATCTGGTACAGAGAAATGAGCTGCTGGAGATATTCAAAACCATGCATGATGGACCAAGGGTGAAGGATGGGGAAGTAAATGTTGGGCTGGTGAGTTGGACTTTGAGCTTAAATGGAACTTGCTTAATCTAAATTCTAGGAAAGTACTTTAGTGTCAAAGCTCTGTCACTCTTCTGGCATCACCCTGCCTAACAGCACTTCTTCGTTGTCTAGGTGGGTTACCCTAATGTTGGCAAAAGTTCAACTATCAACACAATCCTTGGAAATAAGAAGGTGTCAGTGTCTGCTACACCAGGCCGTACAAAACACTTTCAGGTATTGCTAACAAACATCACTGATCTTTTTATTATTTCTTTTTCCCCAATGGAGGAGAGTTTCATTATGAAGTGGTTGTAGCCACATGCATCCACTGAGAACACTTGTCAACCTGAACTCTGGCCAGCACAGTATATTGGAGAGGGGTGGTCTTGATGTATATAATTTTGGAACTTTATTCCCTGCTTCCAAACTCTTGCTACAGTTTAAATCTCTTATGAGAGATGCTTTTCATCTCCTGATTTAATTTGGGTAACTTGTCCCTTCTTTTTTTGACATCAGTCATGAGGAGAGAAACTTTTTAAAATGAGTGTTCCTCTGAATAGCTTAAGGTCAAGGTTTGAAAACATCTTTCTTGTTCATATGATTGGTGTGAATTAGTTTAGTTTTGCTGCTGTTTTCATACTGATCTAGTTTTAATTTTGAGGTAGCACCTCCAGTGCTATGATGTGGGACCATTGTGGGATTTGTACTTGTTCAGTCTCCTACCTGTTTCAAAAGATCCAACAGGTAAAGGTTTCTGGAGTGCTTCTCTCCCATCAGACAGGAGAGCTGAAGGTCTTGCTGCCCCCATCTGGACACCTTATTTAGGAATTTTGGAAGTGCTACTGTCTTTCACGTTCCATTTTCTTAATTCATTGGCTGGGGCCAGCAGGGCAGATGTCTGTGTTAGTAAATTTCTGCATAGTCTCATTTGCATCATATTTTATCTGTGCATTTGATTTTTTTTTCCTTTTTTCTCCATGGACACTGACTTGCCATAGTGAACTAATTGGTTATTTGTCGTGTAGACCCTGTATGTGGAGCCTGGCCTGTGCCTCTGTGATTGCCCTGGTCTGGTGATGCCATCTTTCATCTCTACCAAGGCAGAAATGATTTGTTCTGGAATTCTGCCTATAGACCAGATGAGGGACCATGTCCCACCTATTTCTCTAATATCCTTTGCATGGGGTTCATGGGAGTGTCTGCAAGGGTTGGATCTGGAGTATACCAAGCAGTGTGTTCCAGCCCTGCTAGCAGCACATGTGCTTATGCCTTGAGGGCAGTGGAACATATTGGATAAAGCAGCCCTGCTGTATTGGCCTTTTCCCACCTCATTTCAACTTTGTGTTGTCAGATTTCTGTTATTTTTTGGGTTTGCAACAAAATTCAGAAATGATTTTCATGTATACTCCTGGAGCGACAAGGGCAAGATTACTCGTGTAGCTGAAAATCACCAGGTGGTTTCCTTTACTAGCTTATGTTTGCCAGCATATCCCACGAAACATTTTGGAAGCAACCTATGGAATAAATATCATAAGGCCGAGGGAAGATGAGGATCCAGATCGAAAGCCAACAGCTGAAGAGCTGCTAACAGCTTATGGATGTGAGTGATGATCCTTTTAAAACCTGTCACCTACACTGTGTGCATGATCCTTAACATGGCCTTAGGAGATGGTTTTAAAGTTAGGCCCACCTTGGGTTTTTTGTGTGTTGAACCTTTGTGTTAGGACTTACCCTCCTCTCAGCATGGCCTTTGTTAATGATTCATCTGTGTGTGCTTTGCCAGTCTCATCTGACAGATGTAGTGATGGGGTGGAGGACATTGGTGAAATGCCCTGTCAGTCTGCAGTGTGGTGCTCTTGCCCTTTCAGATACTTCCCATCAACTGTGTCTTGAATTAGACTCTGAAAAATGCAGTGAATTCTGATTATCTGGCCTTAAAACGAAAATAAACACAGCAGGTTTTCTGCTAGTAGGGAGATGTCAGCTCTCATAATTCCTTTCAGGTCAGGATGCTTTTGCAGTACTACAGACAGCAGTGTTCCCTTTTTACCCCCTGCTTTCTCCAATAGAAGCCTCTCTGAGGGATTTTTTTTTTGAGAAAGGATACAAGTTTGCAGTTAGGCAGCAGAGAAGAACATATTAGTTCTCTTGTACTTACACAAAATGTGCTTTGGATTTGTCTTCCAGATATGAGAGGCTTTATGACAACTCATGGACAGCCAGACCAGCCGAGATCAGCACGATACATTTTAAAAGATTATGTCAATGTAAGTGCTTCCTGCATCTGGGTTTTCTTTCCTGCTGGGAGGTGAATTAAAGGTTTCACTGGAGCACAACAAAGTCAATTCTGTTTCTCTGGATAAAATTACCGTATATCAAAATACTCTTTAAATTGCACTGGTTTTATGTTTTAAAAGAATAAAATGAACTTCTCAAGAATATGGTGCTAGCTAAATCAATAATCATACCTCTAAAATAGCCAGCATATATTCAGGAAACAAACTCATAGTCTATAGCTGGACCAACATTTGGCACAGAGGACTGTAACTCTGAGTGTTGTAACACTGCATGCTTCTGCAGCACCTCTGGGCAACTTAGTGTTGAGAGCTTCTTAATAGGATCCTCCATTGCTTCTGAGAGTTCTGTACTGTATTGTTTTCAGCTGGAAATGGTGCTTTGAAGTAGAGGTAGAACAGCACTTTAACTTAGAAGTTGAGCCAGTTGTTGCCTGGGAGGAGAAATCAAGTGTACTTGTAGTCTGCCAGTGTGAGCCCCTGGACTTTAAGCCCTTCTTAGGTTTAGAGTTGTTTTCTTTCCTCTCTGGATTTCTGAGTTTCTTTGGTGATAACTGTGTCCCATTGCTTTCACAGGGAAAGCTGTTGTATTGCCATCCACCTCCTGGTATTGACCCAAATGATTTTCAACACCAGCACCAAAGATGCCTGGAGAACAGAACTGTGCAGACCACTGGACAGGTGAAGCCTGAGAAGAATACCAAAGCAAAGCAAATTGAAAATGTGGTGGACAAAACATTTTTCCATCAGGTAAATTCTGGAGGAAATTTGTTCTGGGAGTTTCTGCTGCAGCACTTGTTCATAGTTACTGGGTAAAAATACACCTTTGAGGATGGAGGTGTGCTGGCTTGGGTTAGTGGTGCCTAGATGCTGTGGGATCTGCATATAATTTCTACCCAAGAACTCTCTGCTCTTCTTATTACCTCCTAAATCACTGGGAATGTCCTAGGTGACTGAAAGATTGCTAATGAGCTATGCATAGCTGATTTTTAAGAGGTCAGCAGGGTGACCCTTGCCATTATGGACCTACCATCAATCTTGAACAAACAGGAGGGTGACTGGGAAGAAAGACAAGGAGTGTGGAGTGACATGGCAACTGACCCAGAACATGGTTTTGGACTAACAGGTCCTTTAAACTAAAGTTCTTTCGTTGAACTAATGTATTTAGGGGATGTGGTAAGCTGCTTTAAGGCAATTGTTTACTACTACCTGGTGGTTTTGTCTCAGAATGTGAAATCAAGTGAAAAGAATACAAAAGGATTTAAAATCCAATTCAGAAATCTCAAAATTAAGTGGAAAATTGGAATTCTATTAACTTATATGATTCTTGTTAAATCCCACAGGGATCTTGGTTTGCCTCTACACTACTAAAAATGTATTAATCACAGAATGGGTCAGGTTGGAAGGGACCACAGTGGGGTAACTGTCCAACCTCCCTGCCCAAGAAGGGTTATCCCGAGCACATGGCACAGGATTGTGTCCAGTCAGTTCTTGAATATCTCCACTGAGAGAGAGAGAGACTCTACAACCTCTCTGGACAATTCCAGTGTTTGGTCACCTGCATAGCAAACTTCTTCCTCATATTCAGGTGGAACTTCCCCTGCATCAGTTTGTCTTGTAAGGAAATGTGAAATCTATAAGTGATTAGGTCTGCATACTTGACAAAGATCAGAACAGGTGTTCAGCAGTGAAGAGGATGGGTCATAGATAGCATGTTCCATTCTGTTTGCTTAGCTGGCTATGAACTCTGTTTGTTTCATCATAGCTAAAGATAACAATGCATTTTGAAAACAAGGACTCAGGCTCTTTTAAAAAAAAAACAGTGAGATGTTTCAGAAAACTATGACCTGAAAAGAATTTTTGGGATTACCAGACACTTCCTCTGTCTGCCCGAACTGCTGGCACAAGCTGTGAGCCCTGGCAGTGCTACCCACGCTCCAGACTTGAGCAAATTATTTTAGTCTGTGGCTTTCACAGACGCCAGATTTGTTTGGAAAGACAATTTGTTGTGTGCAAAGCAGAGGCAGTGAGAATCCATCCCAGTGCTGTAGCTGATGTCTGTCACAGCTCAGTGTCTCCTCAGTGCTCTGCCTGTGCTTTCAGTGGTGGATGCTGGGGACCCGGCACAGCTGCAGGCAGAACTGGAGCCTGCTGGTGATCTTTGGCTTGGATATGTGGTATGACCTTCCTGCAGCTCTGGAGCCAGGGCTGAGCAGGTCCTGCTGGGTTTGAGCTTGCCTGTGTCTAGTTTTACTAACATATCACAGTTGCTGTGGTTAAATCTTTTCTCATCAGTCACTGGTGATTGTGTCTCCTCTTCCAGGAGAATGTTCGTGCCCTCATGAAAGGGGTCCGGGCTGCAATGGGATACCGGCCTGGCAGCGGCCTTGTGCCTGTGACTCCATCCAATCCTGGGAATGTGGTAGGAAAGCCGTGGAAAAAACATGGAAACAGGAACAAGAAGGAGAAAATTCGCAGGCTTACTAAGCACCTGGAGGCTTAGCTGCAACACTAGTATTGGGCCTTTCCAGGACAGGGGTTGCACTGACCCACAGGCCTTAATTGAAGCAGGGGAAAAAAAAAGGATAAGTGGGCATCACTAGCTCACCTGGTAGCTCTGTGCTATGGATTGGCCTGGGCAGGGGTCAGGGTAGGCTCTGGTAGTTGGAGCTCATCCCTTCTGAGAACAAAAGAGACCTGGCTGTTCACGTTATCTGGAAACCAGCCCAGATGTTTGACTGCTGCTGAAACATCCTTTCAATGGGAGCAGATGGAGCCGTGCGGGAATGTTTTTTCCTTCCATAAAGGATATATTTTATGGCTGTTGTGATCAAAGCAAGCCCTGTAAAACTGACTAAAATCTTTATAAACAGTTGAATTTCAATGAGTGATGTTTGTTACATTGTGAGACACTATTGTTCAACTCTTTATTTTTGTCTTTAAAGCTTGTTTGTTGATTTGACAGAACACTTCAGTGTGTTGAAAAATTATGTAAAGTTATCTTTATTGCCCTCTTCCTCCTCTTCTATACCAGCCCTATTCTGTAGAATCTGGCGCTGAAACCACTCCCTGTTTCGCAGCTTGAGCAGAGCACAGCATACCATGCAAGGATAATGCTGCTTTTATGTCCTTCACGCTGAGCTGGTATCAGTTGTTTTTCTGTTTGACTTTCCACTGGTATTTTAAAACATTAGCTCCATGTGACTGGCTAAAAATCTGGTGCTAATTTGTCCTTAAATATATTTGAGATTTTACTTTCTATATGGTGTCATGTTCGTCTCATTGACCAAGTCATAGAAGTGTCTGTTAGCAGATTTTAAGTACATGAGTATTTGATGTTAAAAAGATTGCACTTACAAAGATTTCACTTACTTGGGGTCAGACTTAAGTGAGATTTACTTCTTAGCTGCCCTGCTGAGAAAACGTCTCTGCCCTTGGTCAGTGCTCTTCATTCCTAGTTCAGCA
>VYZS01038819.1:0-16883 GCA_013400695.1 Neodrepanis coruscans
CCTCATTTAGTTTAAAACTGTTCTGCTTTTGTAAAACTTGCCCCCCTCTTTTTTATTGTGGTCCTGAAATACTGAAAGGCCGTAATGAGGTCTTCTCAGAGCTTCTCACCTGCATGCTGAACAACCCCAGGTGTGATATAAGTGCAAGATTGTATCTCTTTGGAGAGGAACTGATCACATTGGAAACCTCAATGAAAACCTGAAAATTTATGGCAAAAGTGTCTGTAAATGCCAGGATTAGCTGTAGTTAAAAATTTTCTCTGTATACATGCTCAAAATCTGATTGTGAGGCACAGAGTGTGCTTGGTGCCCCCAGCGCCAGCCTGGTGCTGGTGCTGGCACTGGGGGAGCGGGGTGGGGTCAGAGAGGGGCTTTCCTGCATTCCCTGCAGAGGGAGAAGGGAAGCCTGAGGCGTTTGCAGCCCCAGTGACAGGTTTCCCTGCCTTGCTCCCTGCAGATGTGGATGAGTGCCGGGCTGGGACCCACCAGTGCCGCCCCCCGCAGCTGTGTGAGAACACCCGGGGCAGCCACCGCTGCCTCTGCCCCCGAGGATTCCGCCCCCAGGGCCCGGGCAGGCCCTGCCTGGGTAAGCTCTGCTCTGCCAGGCCTGGCCCAGCTCTGCTGTCACCTCCCTGTCCTCCGCATCTGTGCTGCTTCTGCTAGTCCTCCACATCTGTGCTGCCCTCTGCTGGGCCTGGCTCTTTTGTGCTGTCATCTCCCTGTCCTGCACATCTGTGCTGCCCCTGCCAGTCCTGGCACATCTGTATGTCTCCCCTTTGCTGCTCTCTAGGCTTTCTGCTCTAACACCCCAGCAATGCTGTTCCAGGTCAAGACTGTGCTGGAGTTACACCTTTGGTCTCTGTTTCTAAATTTGCCCATCTAAACCAAAGGATCCCTTTCCAAACAAACAGTCAGAGCTGAGTGGTTCCAAACAGAGGTTGGTTTGGGGCCAGGCTTTGAAAACAAAGTGTGAAAGGGTCTTGGGCACTGGTGGGTGGAGGTGCCGAGTCCCCACTCCCCATAAATCATTAAGTGAGGTTTGATGTTGTGCCCTGGCCCTGCTGTGATTCCCACTTGTAGGCATCCACACAGGGAGTCATGTGGATTCCCCCAGGGAGAACATCCCAAGGAATGTGCTGCAAGAGGCAGGATGAACCCAGAACTCACTTCTGCTCCTGAACATCCCAAACACATCTCCCCACACAGCAGCATTGCCAAGGCTGTTCCCCACAAGGAGCTGAAGGCATTTGTTCCTGGCTCAGAGCAGAGAAGGAGGCTTCCTGTCACTCCCAGGAATGCTGATCATGCAGTCACTGCCCTGTGCCATCCACGGAAAACTTTAGGCATAAAAGTGTGCAGAGCTTTCTGCCACGCACGGGGTGCCCTCCCAGCTCTGATGTGGAAAGCAGAGAGTTTAATGTTTGGTGTCAGTGCACAGAACACTTCCTTGGCATTTCACAGACCCTAGGAAGGCACTAAGATCACTTAGCTCCACCCTCTGGAGAATATGTGAAACAGGATATCTGATTGCTGAATGTCGGTGTGTGACACTGGCGTTTGGGTTGCTCTCCTGTGCCATATCAGAGGAGCATTCCTCCCTCAGGACTTACCCAAGATTAGCTTTCCCAAGCGATAAATACCTGTTTTCTTATTTTATTTTCTCACAAACCTAAGATTTTGGACTACCAAAAGCCAGGAATGTTTTGGGTTTTTTTTTAAAGACATTAAATTGCAGCAAGAAAGTGTGTGGCTGTAGACCAAGATATAACTTCCATCATCTGCGTCTCTACAGAAATAAAATCAATCCCAGACTTCTTAACATCTATTAAAAACCATTTAGACTTCTGACAGGAGTAAATTAACTAAAATCTAGGACTGGATTTTAGCTGCATCCTGACCACTGAAGGACCATTGAAACCTCCCTCTTTAAAAGTAGGACGTGAATTTTTATCCTTTCGATTTTTATCTGCTTAAAAGTATCCTTAAAATATAGGTTCTTCATAAGTATTAGTTCACATGTGTTAATAAAATCCAGTTTTTATTGTTACTGATGGCAGTGAGCACAGGAAAAAGTTGAAAAGTAAGTAGGACCCAGACTGAATCAGAAATGAACTTTGTTCCTCCCTGTGCCACTTGCAGCCTGGGTAAAGCCTTTTGTGCTATAATTCCCTGTCTACTGGGCAGGGAGGAGATGTCCTTTGTCACCGTAACAGCCCATTTAACTGAAGTACAGCCAGATCAAGAAGCTGTTCTAAAGCATGTCTGAACATCACACATGCAAGGCTGTCTAGAATATAAAATGAGATACTGTTCTTCAAATTGAAGAAAGCCTGAAAATGTAGTTATTTTAATTTCAAAGAGATTTTACCTTTTTCAGTGACCTCTTCTCACAAGGACAGCCATGAAATAAATGCAGGTGACTCTCTGTTCAGTTCCGTTTGTCTTGCACAGGCTGCTCCTGCAAAAGAAATTTTCACTTGTTTTCTTTAATTTCTATCTTTATCTTTATTTCCTCTATTGCTGAACCACAGCTTGTTCCAAGAACATTGTCATAAAGGCATCATTGTTAGTTTATTTTATGCAGGCACACCTTGTAAAACTCAGCACTTGAGTGCTAAGGAAATTAGGGGTTTTTAGCATGTATATGAGTAATAAATTTTTCATCTTAAGCACACAATTAAATTAGTACACCTGAGATTCAGATTAGTTGTTGCCATACTGAAAGTATGACAGTACTTTAAGTACTGACAGTATTGCTTGTTAAATACCATTCTCATGCATTTGTGGCTTGGAGTGTTACAAACTCTGCTCAAAAATCCTCTGTTCAGAGGGGGGCCAAATGAAACGGGAATAACACTGGCTTAATGGCATTTTTACAACAATAGCTGAAAGAATACACACTCTCTACTAATATGAAATAATTAAACCCTCACTGAGTCTCTATTAAGATCATCTTTAGTTTCTAGTTACAAAGAGGTCTATAACATCTATCAGTTACATATATGTTGTGATGTGTGTTAATGTTGGGTTATTTATTTCTGGTCATTGCAGAGTTGTTTGGAATTAGCAGATTTGTGGAGGTTTTAGTGAAGACAGGCTGTACATTTGAAAAGTGTTTGTCAGTTTTCCATTTGGGCCTGAAATAACTTGGTGCATGTTTTAGAAAATTTCCTTCTGGTAGTGCCAGAGAGACTGTGGGAGAAGGGCAGGTCCTGCAGCACCAGGAGCACTGGGAGTTGTTTTACTTGGAGTGAAGGATTCCCAGCATGTTGTTCCCCCAAAGCCTTCACCAAAGTTTGTAGGCTTAGCACCCTGGTTTGATTTAGGGATGCATATTTACTGCCCAGGTGGGTCAACTGAATTGCAATTTAAAGGAAAACTTTTTTTTTTAATGTATTGCTTAGAAAAACAAAAGTAATTCTATTTTTTAATTGTACAAAAGTGAATTAATACTTGCTGTTAAGTCTCCAAGCTGTCTCAGCGGGAATGTCCAATAACAGCATTGAAGTTTAGGACATACCAGACCTTCTTTCCCTGCAGCTTTGAAATGCAGCTTGGAGCCCTAATGGAGCCCTGATGCTCCAACCCTGGGAGTGGAAGTTGTCCCTGTCCGTGGCAGGGGTTGGCACTGGATGACCTTAAATCTCCTTTCCAACTCAGAGCATTCCATGACTCCCCTGCCATGAGGCACTGGAGTGTGTTGACTTCCCCCTGTGCTGGAGTAACAAATTTCCAACACTGCCTTCTCTGTAATGCTCTGTGCCAAATGTCCTCCCCTGTGGGACACAAAGGGAAAAGCCCACAATTCCTCCAGGAGTGTTGAAGAGCTGTGCCCTGGAGGCAGGGCCTCCCCAGGGCTCCTGTCCTGCCTGAGCACAGTCACACTGAGCTCCCAGTTTGGAGGGAGTGAAGGTCTGTCCCAGTCCAGGACATCATCACCTGCCTGCTTAGCATTGCATTCCATGTTCTGCTGCCTTCCAACCTCACTCTTAAGTCTTCAGGCTGTTTCTCAGACTGAGATAATATATCTCTGTGTGTATATATCTATATATATATATATATATTTCTGTATAGTTACGTGCTGTTGTTTGTTTGTTTTCTCTCCTTTCCACATGGTGTGTGGCTCTGGATCCTGTCCCCTGGGCAGACATTAATGAATGTGAACAAGTGCCTAAACCCTGTGCCTTTCAGTGCACCAACACCCCTGGCAGCTTCCAGTGTGTCTGTGCCCCCGGGCAGCAGCTCCTGGGGGACGGCAAATCTTGCGCCGGCTTGGAGAGGCTGCCGAGCCCGGGGGTCTATTTCAGTAGCTCTGACTATGCTCAGCTCTCCCCTGGGAGAGACAACCAGCAACAGCAGCACTATTACAGGCACTCCTCAAACCTCTACAGCTCCTTCTCAGAGTATAGGAACAGCAGAATTCCTTTCTCCAGGACTAGAAGGAACATTAGAGAAACTTGTCCTGAAGGCTATGAAGCCAGAAATTACAGATGTGTAGGTAAATGTCAGTCCTATCTCTGCAACTCTCTTGTTTGGGGCATTATTTGTAGGTTACTGTTTGATAAATACCAGGGACTGAGGGTTTGTGGTGCTTTGGGTTGTTTTCTATTACCCTGCTCAATATTCAGATGGTCCTGCATGTTCTTGTCTCTCCTGTCTTTGCTCACATTGTAGCAAAAATATTTTCACCCTTCCTTGTAACCTCTTGTTTTAATTGTGCTGCTTATTGTGTGTTTGCAAAGTATTTCCCTGCTACTCTTTCTCCTGCTCACAGTAGCTCACCTTGGTGAATCTTCTCACCCCAGCAGCCCCAGCTGGTCACACTGCTTCTGTCAGAGCCCCACTGATGGCAGCAACAATCTGTGCAGAGCTTTGGAACAAAGACTTGAGAGTTGAGCACTGGGGCCACCGCTGCAGGGACAGTCAGTCACTGTCACAGGGGGGCACAGGAGCTTTTAGATCATTATTTTATATGATAAAAGGGGCCACAGTGTAGCTCAGTGAGCCTGGAGGGACTGAGGGTAAGTAAACAAATAGGGGGGTTTGTCAGGAGTTGTGACAGGGACAGCACAGACACTTCTTCCCCGAGGAGGCCAGTTACAGGAACTGGGAAGCTCTGTCACTGTTTTTTTGGGGGAATATAAAATAATCTGTTAATTTTGGAGATATGCTTCTCTTAAGTCAGACTTTGCCAACTTAACTCATGTTTTGAATATCTTGAGGAAACGACACTTCGCAGTAGTTGAAAAGTTGATGTTTATGGGTACGACATCCTTCCAGGGAAAATAGTGATCTACAGAGGGGTTCTAGCAACCAAAATTACTGCTGGATTATACAGTGAGGTGTAATGGTGAAATACAGGGATAGATTTTTAATTCGTGAAAATTAAGGATTGGCAGACATCAAACCTTGTATTTGTTATAAAGAGATTAGTTACATACCTGTGGATTGTTGTGGCTGCAGCAGTGTAACTGAGGCCCAGGGATGCAGCTCCCACTGAGGGAAGGGTGAAGCTCAAATCTCTGATCTTCATACCAGCTTCCAGTTGCAATTAAGTAACATTCTTGTACTTTAGTCTCATGTAATAATCATGTAACAATCAAATTATTGTTTAATATGAAGAATACACCCAAATGATGCTTTGGTTAAAGGTCTTTAATAGGTAACTCTCAGGATGTGATAACAATACACTAGAGGTTTCACATCTGCTCCTCTTCTCTGTGTTTTGATTTAATGTGCTCCCTGTAAATCAGAGAGATGGGAAGCCAATCCCTTCCTGTCACAGGTTTGATCATGCAAGTCTGAACTCTTGCACGAGATTGCTCTTCTGAACTAGGCAGACGTTTCCAAAGTCATTGTAATTATAAAAGGGCTGTGTCCAAATCACACGAGTCTGCTTTGAAAACGTTACATAATGGAATTTGGTACTTCTGTATTTGAGAAGGAGATTTAAAAAAAAAAAGAGAGAAGAGTATTTATTGGTAGTTGTTCCAGGTACTGAGTTTAATTCATCCCCAGATCAGTTTGGAAGGGAACCAGCTTTGCCTGAGGAGGGATTGACTGTTACAATGACTCCCCCACTGCCAAGGGTTCCTGTGTTGAGATAACTAATCCGGGTGTGCCCCAGGCATGTTGCTTAAAACCTTGTTATCAATCAACTCAAATTGCGTTGGGGCAGGACTGTGTTTGTAAGGAGCTCAGATGGCTCCTTCCCCTTTCTCCCAGAGGTGTCTCAGGACTGGGCTCCTCAGCTGGGACATGTGTCACAGCTGCTGTCCCAAGGTCCCTCACAGTGACTTTAGTTACTGCAGAGTTACAAGGAATGGCACAGGTGAGATGAGAGGACACTCTAGTCTTAACCCCATCAGGAAACAAGATCCTCCAGCTCTGTCCATACACTTGTACATAAACAGGGAAAAAGTGCCTCTGTCCTTCCCAGGCTGAGGGAATCCTGCTGTGTTTGTGCTTTTCTCCACAGACCTGGATGAATGTGAGAGCAGAGACACGTGTCAGCACGAGTGCAGGAACACCCTGGGCAGTTACCAGTGTGTGTGTCCCGTGGGATATCGTCTCATGGCCAACGGCAAAACCTGCCAAGGTGAGGACACAGCCCTGACAGGGTCCTCAGAGACCTGCAAAGGAACAAAGAGCAGGCCCAGGGCAGGGCTGAGCCACCTCCCTGCATCTTGTTGTGTTACAGCTTTTGAAATGTTTTGTATTCGACAATTAAATGCTTTATAACATCAGCAAACAAGACAATTGCAGCTTTTAATTCTCTGAAGTTTCCCCTGTTGACCTCGTGTTACACATTGACCTCCAAGCTCTGGGTCAAACAGAGGCACGTTCTGGGCTCTGCTCAGCCTTTACCCAGTTTGGTTCTCACACTTTAATTCTTCTCCCAACAATTAATGCCTTGCATGTGTTTCCATCCAGACATTGATGAGTGCTTTGAACAGAACATTAATTGTGGATCAAATCAGATGTGCTTCAACATGAGAGGAAGCTACCAGTGCATAGACACCCCCTGTCCACCCAACTACCAGCGAGAGCCACTTTCTGGGTATGATTTATTTTCAGACCCTTTTCGCCCATCCCAAGCTCAGACCCTTGAATTGTCCTTGTTAAAGAAGAACATTTAAGTTTGCCTGATACCAGTAAAGCTCATAATAGCTGAAGGTAAAGCATTGACATTGGAGATCATAGAATCATGGGATGGTTTGGGTTGGAAGGGACCTTAAAGTCCATCCAGTCACACCACGGGCAGGGACACCTCCCACTGTCCCAGGTGACTCCAACCTGGCCTTGGACACTTCCAGGGATGGGGCAGCCACAGCTTCTCTGGGCACCCTGTGCCAGGGCCTGCCCACCCTCACAGGGAAGGATTCTGTCCCAGTATCTAATCTAAATCTCTCTAATGGACTGACTTGCCATCAGCTTCAAAACATCAAGGATATTCTTCTAGGCATGAAAATAACTACAGGTCTTGTGAAGTTTTGTTATTTCCCTTTTCTGGGGAAAAAAACATATTAATTTATTTCAATCTTTTAATATACTCAAGTAATTAGCTGTTTCCTAGCCAGAAACCATCTTTTGGGATCAAACTCAGCTGCAGTGACATTTGAGCTGACATGGGTCATGTCCTTTGGCCTTTGTTAGCACTGACAAGGAGCACTAGCACAGTTCTCCTATTTTAAGTTTTGATTAACAGACATAAAATTTCCTCTGGCCCTCAGTCCAAATTCTTTATGATTTAACAGAGAGTCCAACTGGAGCTGCCCAGGATGTTTTAAACAACCCACCTACTCTAATGCTGAACAGCGTGGGCACTAAAATATGCACCATGGATTGCGATGACAAACCGTGTAGCCAATACATTTCTGGGGTGATCCTGTTAAGGGAAAATGGGGCATTAAACTGGGCTGTCTCTTTGAAGGAACAACAGATGAAGCTTTAATCAGCAACAGGGTCAACAGGGGCAGGGTTTCTCCTCTGTCAGTGGCACTGAGGATATTGTGCCTTGGCCCTGAGCTGATTCTTCTGCTTCTTCTTAGGTTCTGTCTCAAGAACTGCCCTGCCAACGACCTGGAGTGTGACCTGAGCACGTCGGCGCTGGAGTACAAGCTGCTGTCGCTGCCGCTGGGCATCGCTGCGGGTCAGGATCTGATCCGCCTGGTCGCCTACACCCACGAGCGGGTGCTGCACCCCCGCACCACCTTCTCGATGGCCGAGGAGGACGCGGCCGTGCCCTTCGCCCTGCGGGCCGAGGAGCTGAAGGGGGTGGTGTTCACGCTGCGGGCGCTGCGGGAGCCGCGCACCTACCGCATGGGCGTGCGGGCCCTGTCCCACGGCGCCGACGGCAGCGTCGAATACCAGACCACCTTCATCCTCTACATCGCCGTGTCAGCCTTCCCCTACTGAGCACAGCGCCCTCCTCTCTGCAGCCCCCTGCCCCAGACTCCGCTGCCCCTCGGACGTGGTGCTGTGCTCTCTGCTCCTCCCTCCTGCCTCGAGGCTGCCTCTCCAGTCTCAGTGTTCCAGGTCAAGAGGAAAATCCGTGGCTTTGGGGAGCTGGTACCACTTGCTTTATTTATTACACTGGAGTAGTTGTTTCCCACAGCACGTTCTGAAAACCAGCCGAGGAATCCATGTGGTCAAAGCTGTAAGGAAGGAGCAGCCTCTGTTGAAAACAACTGAAGAAAAGCCTGACCGGAAGGAAACAAACCCATAATTTCAAGTGTTCTGCATATTTTCAAGGTTGCAAAGTGTTTTCCAGTTTTATATCTACTAGATTTTTTCCTTCTCAAATACCCAATAGAATTAGGGCTGTGCTATTATATGTCGTGTGCTCAAAACCACCACCTGCCCCCTGCCCAGGGGTTGCAAATGCTGAAACAAATGATCCTAAAGTTTGTTTTCAGCTCAGGAACCTGCAGGAGACTTCAAACTGGTACCTTTGGTTTCCATGCAAGTGTAGACCTGTCACTATTTTTTGGAATTAAAGCCAACGTGGCTACTTCCATTTTATCCAGCAGGTATTTTATAAGTTATTCTTACTCTGCCATTCTGGTATAGCCATTTATTTAACCCAAGCCCATATCCATTGCAGTACTCCCAGTTCGTTGGTGCTCTGGGTTTTAGGCACAGGGAACATTTTTCTCCTGAGGTGATGTAAGTTTGGGATCAATAATGTCAATACACTGTACACAAGGAGTTTTGCCAAGATGTATTCTATTTTTATGGACGTGTATATATGTGTTTTTTCCTCTGTGTATTTTCTATGCAGTATCTCAAGAGTGTTTTACAGTTAAGTTTGCATAAAAGGACAATGCTAATGCAATGAAAATAATCAAAATAAAGGTTCCCATCGCCTTTGAGAGTGTGAGTTTCACCTTTTTGAAAGAGATTCTTTCCCATTTGTCAAGTTCTTGCCTTTAGTGCCAGGGGAGAATGCAGAACGTTCCATGCTCAGCAAACAGAGTAGCTCCAGCTGTATTCCCACTTCCTGGCACTCAGGGATAGGAAGAAATTATCATTTCAAAAATACACAAAAGTGTATTTTTAGCCACGGGGACAAACTGCTCCCCAATGGGACTTTTGTCTCTATTCTTGAATATTATTAACACTCTCTAGTGAAAGCCCCATGAGTTTCCCCCTAACCTTGCTCTTTGTTCCCTTTCCATTGCACCAAGTGAGAGAGTCCTGCAAAAACAGGATGACTTAGAGCAGAACGGTTTTATGTCACTCATATAAAATTGTATAGACTTCAAACAAAACAGGTTTGCTTCTTGGAAGCCTGACTTGAACAATAAAAGCAGATCAAAGAAGATAAATTCCATGACAAAGAGATGAGGGGAGGGAAAACAAGAGTAAGCCCTGCGAAGTACAGTGTCTTTTAAGGACGAGAATCACAATGAAAATGATGTCCTTGAGGGACACCTGTGGCTGTCAGTGTGTCCCTCAAACAGGACTGCAGTGCAGGTAGGGGATGGGGACAGACCCTCTGGTTCATGGCTGCCAAAGAAAAGAAAGGGCCTAGAGTTTGTGTGGTGCTCCAGAGGGTCCAAGAAAGACAGACTGTACAAGAGAGTCGTGAAGGGGCAAAGATGGTGAAAAGATGAAGAAGTTTATTGCAAATGTATCTTTTATACTCACTGGTTTAATACAGCCAGTAAATAAAAGGTACAACGGTCATATGCTGTCCAGGGGTTGCTTCTTCCAAAGTCGTACAGCCATGGCAGGATCACGAGATTCTTAATATCTGATGTTTCCATTCTTTGGACATTGTGTCATGGTCTGGACATGTTCTATTAATTATCATAATGCCACAGACACCAAATAACATTTGCCTTTAAGGCAAATCTCTTACTTCTTTTAGGGTCAGTCACTCACCAGCTGAAGGCCACCGAAGCACTGACACAAACACAGCTCCTTTCCACTGTTGTTTCCAGGGTCCCAGCTCAAGGAGCAGCTGCTTGTCCCTGTGGGAGCTGTGGGTCACTGTGAGCTCTGGGGGTTTCACTCAGGGGCTGCTGAAGGGAAGTGCTGAACAAAGAAGAACTTGTGCCAGGGCCTTCTCTTCCCTGGACTTCTTGTTCTCTGTCAGATTTCTCTTCTGATCTCTTAAAAGAATTGCAGACATGTTAAATGTCAGAGCAACTCTACTCCTCAAGGTACCCAACCCTGTTGCAAACAGACTAGAAAGACTGCTCTTTATTAATAGCTTTTCTAATCTGAGAGGCAAGAGGCAGGTTAATATGTATTTACATGCTCATAAACTCAGATGTTAAATTTCATAAATACACCAAATATTCTGTTGTGTTTATTTCTATTTAGGTGAGGCTAACCAAACCTTGGTGGAATTTGCAGTGTCTTAGGGCTGTACAGACACTTTGTCCAAGCCCCTCCATTAATCTGCAGCAATATTTGCACTGTTAAAGGTTCACTGCAATCCCATGGAAGGCTGATATGGTCATCACATCATTTGTCACAAGATAAAGTGCAAATGCCCTCCTGTCAGGAACGAACATAAAATTCTATACAAAAGGGAATGCAGGTGAAAATTGGGGTGGACAACAGGCAAACAGTTAATTCTGACTAACCCACCTGCAGCTGTAGTCCAGACTATGACTGTGATGCTGAAAGGGAACTTCTGGCCTTAAACATTGTGAATATTTTAATTCCAAAAAGCATGGAAGAATATTGGGCATTAATGACTCTGTAGTTAAAAGTCTGTTCATTGTTCAGCCGGAGGAACATTCACAGCCCTGTTGCTGTCTGTGGTCAATACACAGCCACACAATGAGGGCTATGACACCACTCTGAGGGGGCATTTTGTGAAGGCCCCGGGCAAAGAATCGGGAGCGCTGTTCAACACTTAAACCATAGGCAAGATATTTATCTGTCTGCTTAATCCCAGAGGCAGCACTCTCAACTAACACGAGCAGCTCCATCTCTCTAACACTTAAAACACTAAGGGCAGGATATGAGAATCTGAAATTCGTGCTAAAACACCACACCAAATAATAGTTCCAAAGGAGGCACTGGGTGAGAACTATTTTGGAGTAGTTGAGATGTGCTGAACAAATAGTCAGTGTTTCACTGCCACCTGGTGGCTGTGCTGCCATCTTTGAACGTGAGCCTCCCGTTCCACTGCGTGTTGCATTTCCTGGGGCAGCATTTTCTCTTCACCCAATCCCTGAAACACAGCCCTGTGACACTGGCTCCTTCCTCTCTTTCTCCCACAAACAATCCTGCCTTATTAAAGCCTAAAGGAAATTACATGCCAAAATACAGCACTTGGCAAAAAAAACCCCAAACCCTGCATTTCCTTCCAAGTCTAAATTCTAGGAGAGGAATAAGGCAGGAGGTGAAATTGAGCATGGACAGTGAGTCCTCCCAGGCCTAGAGAGACACTTACTCTTTTAAAACTTAAGCTGAATTTTTCAGCATCCGTGGGGGGAATCAGAGAGATGTGGGCTCCTGTATCAAGCAGAAAATTCAAAGGTTGCTTTTTAGGCCCTACTGAAGGGGCATGATGCTCCAGGTGATAAGGCCCAAATGTGGCTCTTATCTCAAAAGGGTTATGGGGTGCTTTCCCTGTGGCAAGGGAGGGACAAGGCAAGGATGGAGAGGGGCAAGATAAGGCAAGGCCAAACAAGGGAGGGGAAAGGGAGAGGCAAAGCATGGCAAGGAAAGGGAAGGGTAAGCAAAGACAAGGCAAGGTAAGGCTGGGCCAGAAAAGGGCAAGGCAAGGGTGGGAGGGGCAAGGGGAGCCAAGCAAAGAAGGGGAAAACAAGAAGGAATGGAGCAGCATAGGAGGGGAAATCATTGCAAGGCAAGGGAAGGGGCAAGGTGTCACAGCAGAAAGGCGAGGCAAGGAAAGGGAGGGTCAAGGGAGGGACGATGCAAGGGAGGGGCAGCAAGTCAAGTGAGAGGCAGGCCAGGCAATGGAGGAATAGGCCAGGCCAGACAAGGGAGACACCAGCAAGGTAAGGAAAGCCATGGGCAAGAGAAGGCAAGGCAAGGGAGGGGCAAGCAAGGCATAGCAATAAAACAAAGGGGTGGGCAAGGGTAGGCAATACAAGGAAGAAGTAGGAAAAGCATGGGAGGCCCAGGCAAAACAAGGCAAGGGAAGAAAAGGCAAGGGCAAGACAACAGAGGGACAATGTAA
This sequence comes from Neodrepanis coruscans, assembly GCA_013400695.1. Classification (NCBI taxonomy): domain Eukaryota; kingdom Metazoa; phylum Chordata; class Aves; order Passeriformes; family Philepittidae; genus Neodrepanis; species Neodrepanis coruscans. The sequence continues at coordinate 12,671 of VYZS01038819.1, forward strand.
AGGAAGGGCAAAGCTAGGGAGTAGCTAGTCCAGGGAGAGGAAGGGACAGGCAAGGTGTAAGGATTTACAGAGCACAGTTGCCTGTCTCAAACCTTGCAAAGGTCACAGAAGGACTTTGCCATGTGATAAGCAGAGATGAGACCTGGTAAGTACATCCAGACAAAAATTCCCATGGTTGCAAACTGCTTGTATGCGTATCACCAGTCAAACAAAGATCACCCCTGGAAGAAACAGCCAAAGATGGGTCTAATTTTGCTGCAGCTAAAAGACAGTTGCATAGAGGCAGGCAGGAAAGAATATGTAACAAATAACCAAATGCTCGAGATAAAACAATTGTATATTGCAGGTGGAGGGGAAGAACGTAAAGTTCCAGGACTGTTTCTCACAGGACTGGGATATAGGGCTTCCTGTGGCCAGGAACAGTTATGTCCTGGAATTGTAATGGAAAAAGTTAAAAATACAAATCAAGAAATGCTACCTTCTAAAGACCACCTGAGCCTGCCCACCCTGGAGAAAAAGAGGAGAAGAACAAAAGGAGGAGATGGTCGGGCCTTTTGGAATTCACATGAATATGTAGAAGTTTAAGTGAATATGTCACTGTAAACCTCTACAAAGACTTTGAAAGAAAGGTGTGCATGTAACCTACTAAGACAAGCACCTAGCACTGTAAATAAATTATTTGCTCCACCAATTTAGTCCCTGAACAAATTATTTAAAATTGTCAGCTTGTTTTTCGCACTCCAAAGTTCTAACAAAATCCTGTAAACTCAGTTAATAAATACACCTTAAGTGCCCTTGCACAAAGGGCTTGTGTGCACAAATACACGTGAATGGTAATAGATGATTACTGTAGCCAAAGCAAGAGGTAATGTGAATTGTTAAGCTGAGTATAGGAATGGTCTTACAGTTACATATGAGGTAACACAGTGCAAAAAGGCAACCAATTAGCTGCTTTCAATGTGACAGATTAATATGATAAAAGAAAAAATTCTCTTGGGCTAAATCTGTAACAATGCTGCCACAAACTTGTCAATGTACACCAAGAAAGATGGGTGAGGTTTGACTGATTTCAGAGGTAAAGTCGCTTTATCTTCTGGACAGAGTGTTCCCACCACTCTTCCCAACGCTGGATTGCCAACAGCTGAGCTGCACTTTCCTCCCTGATCTGGGCACACAGCTGTTCAAGCTGACATTTGTATTTCTGTATAAAAAACAACAATTAAGGACAAAATTAGTAGTGATGAAATACAATTTTACTTTGCTTAAATCCTGGTCCTGATTCACTGTGTCAGAAGACTGCCTAGAGGCTGCTTATTTTCTGCCTTTAAAAATAGAAATAAAGGAGTAATTAATTATTCCCTGTATCCCTTTAAAAGACTTCTGAAAATGAACTTCTTAACTCAGGAGTATGACCTGAACTATTACAAAGCTGCTAAAAGGGGATTTAATCTAAATAGAAAGTTGTAGACTACCACTAAAACCTCAAGGCACCTTAATAAAGAGTCCATGCTCCAAAACATAAAATACTGTATTTTTAATCCCACATTCATGCAGGAAGACACTTCAGTGGCATGCATTCACTGAATCCTTTGTATCCAACCAACAAGGTTCCCTTCAAAGCTGCGCTGTAATCAGATGCTTGGGCACCAGAACCAGATACACAAAACACTCATACAAATTGATAGTTTGGATGGCATTTGCCATCGTTGACACTGTATTTTACATTTCCTTATTAAAAAAATATATATTTAAAAAGTTAATTCAGTTCAATAATGTTATTTTAATTTCTGATTATTTTGTGCTCATCCCAACACACAGTTTTGTTTTGATAGCTTTTGATTTAAAATGTTAATAATAACTTAGAGGGAGAGGTTCCTATTCAAGGAGGCCTCACCCTCTGGAATACATTGTCTTAAAACTGAGGTGAGTCCATGTCAGATGCATAAATACTGACCACTTATTTCCAAATCATTTGACTTAAGAATAGTCTGCTAACTGCCAAGCTCTGCTGTTTTGCCAGTGCTTGTCAGTGCCAGTCAGAGGCTCAGAGTTGTCTGCAATGCATTTACTCTTTGAGCAGCCTCGGTGATCCCTGTAATGGTGGAAACAGGGACCTCTTCTGGATATAGGAGGGGTATTTTCCAGCCCTTCACCTGTTACAGCCTTTGTGATCCAAGGCTGGAGCTGCAGGCTTTGGAAAGAAAGGTGAGTGAAAGCTAGCTGAACTGGAGCAGCACTGGGGCAGAAGCTGCTTTTGGAACCATGATGCTACTGAAAGGCAGTGTCCTGTTTCTGACACCATCTGTGCTTCTCTGCTAAAACAATTCTCCTTTGTCATGTTCCTGAACGAGAGGGCTCCCTGAGAAACCAACCCTGTCTGCTTCTGACAATGTCACAAAGAAATGGACATGAGAGAGGATTTCTCCACATGGATAACATGGCTTTAAGATATGAAAACACTGCATACGTTAAACACTTACACACAGCTATGCTTCTGTAATTTTATTCCTAAACAAACAAACCCTCACAGCCCTGCAAAGACCCACCTCGTATGCAGCTTGTCTGGCATCCAGCACTGCCAGATGGCCCAGGGTCGTCTTAGCTGTTGAAACTGATGCAGTTCCTCTGCAAAGAATACAGTCTGGAGCTTCAGGAAGAGTAGTCTCAGGTATTCCTGGCCAAGTCCTTCAGAAAAAAACCCAAACCAAACAACCAAAAAACTCATGAGAAAGAAACTTGGAAAAGAGAGGAGATCATACTAAGTATTGTTACTTGTACTAAAGTTGGAAAGATCAATTTTAATTTTTTAATCTTCACAAAAGGTTTACATTAAAATCTTCCGTGTTTAGTACAACCACCTTTTCCTTTAAAACTTCATGATATCTGCACAGTATTGAATTCATATATTCTGAATGGCAATATACAGTATATTCACAGAACTAAAAGTGATGAACTGGTAACTAGTGGCTAGCAAGTGGCATAGTAATAGCAATGACATTGCATTTTTGCAATACAATATGTAATTTACTTTTATTTGTATCCATTGCTATTCTTTCTTTAAAATGACTATCCACCCAAACTGCCCCAAAACTAGTTCCATGACATCACTAATGATGAGCACAGTATTCTGCAGTTTCAACATGTGCAGCAAGAAACTGTGAGGACAATGCCTGGAACCAGTTTAGAGAAAAGAAATTAGGACAGTGTTCAGTATCTTCAAGTATTACCTCCTCCCTCGTGTGATTAACTGGTGAGCTCCAGAGGTTTCTAAAGGGAGTCCAGTCTGTTTACAACGGAGTAAATTCGAGGTCTGCTCTCTGAGTGTTGCAGTTTCTGGGAGATAATGGAAGATACACTCAGCAGAAACAAAGCAGGGTCAGGAATAGGATTGTTTTGGAATAACTAAATGGAGCTCGATGCTCTTCACTTTCAAGAAATAGCTTTGCATGCTTTATTATGCAAATCTTTCCATTTAAAAGCCTCCTGTTCCCAGAGACAGTCTGATGCAGCCTTTGAGAAGGAAGAGAAGGCCTGAACAAGCAATCTCTTCTTTACTTACCTGCCACCTGTATGTCATCAGCAATGATGGTTTCATCTAATTCCAGGAGCAGCTTTTCAGTGAGGGCAGCCAGTGCAGAAAAAAAGCTCTGAGCACACTCAGCAGCACACTCCTGTTGGGACATTGGAGACAAGTGAGAGGAATTCTTTCAATACTTTGATCTCCTTTTAATTTGGCTCCAAAAGAACTAGATAAGTATCCAACCCTGACATTCATCAGCAGGCACAGGTAACAGACATAAGGCTTGAAGTTGTACATAAAAGGGTCTCAGTACATCTCTCTGCAGCTGTAACAGGCATCTTAACACTGCCTGATTATCTGAAGTTCAAAAAACTGTAGGGTTCTGTTCATAGGTACCCAGTAGTTATAGCTTTGGGTTAAACCTGATAAAACCAGCTGTAAATGCAGACAGTCTCTGCCCAAAGCAAAGCCCTTTTTGGAATTCGGGTACTTGGGTGGAAGTGCTTAGGCCAGGTGTCATTCTAAAACAGGGTATTTGTGTTTCTGTGTCTGTGCAGAGGTAAGAGAAGAAGGAGCTGTTACTTTGGAATTAAAATATATATATATATATATATACACATATATAATATATATATATATATATATATATACACACTCTACAGACACTATGGAATTTGGACTAAGTGGCCTGAG
>VYZS01038819.1:21804-37943 GCA_013400695.1 Neodrepanis coruscans
TGTTCAAAATGTTTCTGTTGTTTTCACTGGCTCATTTCATTGATCTGTGAACTAAGGTGAAGACAAGCTATTTAGACACCACACCTGAAAATTAAGCCACATTGACTTAGGGGTTAGTCTATATTTCAACTTCAGAATCCAAACCAGCAGCAGAAAAAGGAAAGAAATAACAATGTTTCCAAGCTAAAATCTGGGGGAAAAACCCCAAACAAAACAAAGCTGATGATGTGAACATAAACAGGTAAGAGATCCCAAATGATTAACATAGAAGAAAGGCTAACACAAGTAAGAGTTAAGAATCCTCCAATAAATAGGGAGGGGCAAACTTTAGTTAAATTTCTGCATAGGAATATTTTAAGTGGAATTCCTCCTCACCTTTTTTTTGGTTTCGTTTCATCCCGAGATGATTTCTTCATGATCTGAGCTGCATGTGCATTGGATACCTTCTTTTTTAGGGGTGGAAGATTTTCTTGGATGTTCACAAGGAAAGAAGAATAATATTGTATAAATACCAACTGAAGTATTTTTATATGGATATATACTTTGTATTCTTTATATTCTATCATGTTTCCTTACAATACGTAGGGAACAACTACAGGAACAATTGTTAACTGAAGTATCCCAGAAGTGGGAACAGCAATAAAGGTTCTATGCTAAGGATGTCACAGGAAATACAGGATAGATGAGAAGAGATTCAAAACAATGTGAAGGCAGGTGAGCAAGGAGAATGAATGGGCTGCATTCAAAGCCTTGGCTGTGACAGGGACTTGGAAATGTCGCAGAGACTGAGGATACCCTTGGAAGTGGCTGCATGAGTTAAGCTCTGCAGAAGAGAAATGAGGAAGTGGGAACACTACCTAGGGAGCATCTAGGATTACACTCTGTGTCTGCACTCATGTTGGAGTGGATGATCATACACTGTGAGAAGGATCCCTATCTCATACATATTTTCATGACTTCTGCTCCAATTCTTTTCTCTGCTCCTTTCTCCTTTTGCTATTACAAATACAGGTACTCTTTATAACACTCTTATCTCATTCTGCAGCTTTCATTGGTTTAAGAGCCAAATATCACCTTATTATTGCAAAGTAAAGATGTCCAAGAAAAAAAAATTGAGATTCACAACTCTCTCAGAACTAGCAGTGAAGCCAGTGATCTGGAATATGCCAGACTTGCACAGTGGATTGCCAGGAACTACAGATTAGATGAACAGAATATACTAAAAGAAATACAGGCACACCTGGTCTTACTGAACGTGAGCGATCAATTCTCTCCTGATTTAGTTCTGGAGATTCTTTGGATGGGTCAAATCTAAAACAAAAAAGAGACCTAAGTGACTATTCAATACTCTGTTATTTTATGTGCTATACTATACACTGTATTATGTAGAGAACTAGCCAAGTTCCCTATCCCTACCATGTGCTAAGTGCAGTTACATTTCTGAGATCATATTTAACAGATAGGATTACTTTGTCAACTGAGAGTGTAGATAGAAGTACTTCAATGAGACTAACTCACTGTTTAACTGAAATTTTAGAATTTCCACAAGCAAAACTGCATTAAAATACTATTTGCAGATCAAACATTTGTCATACTCTTCATTTCACACTTTGTGTGTTCAGTCAACCATGTAGCATTGTAATGACCTTTTAACTAAAAGAAGGAAAACCTTCATATGCTTCTGGAATAAATTTTAAAAATACTGTTGTGAAGCCTCTTGTAGTGTTGTCATGAGCCTCATGGTATTTGTACCAAAGAAAATATAAATTAAGAGAAGAGCAGAAAAATACCTTTAGGAAAACAAGTACTTACCCAGCTAAATTTTGGATAACACTTATTGCCAAATCATTGAGTGGTGATGTGTCCATTCTGCTTGGTTTTAACAAAGGGAATTTCTCAGGATCCAGCCCCATCACCATCCTTTTGCTCTCATCTCTGAGACTCTCTGTTTGAGCAGCAGGAGCAATGGGATGTTGTAAAGTCCTGTGCATGGCAGAAGTGGTAAAGCCCTCCTGAAATGGGAAGGCAAACGAAGTCCCACTGACTCTGGCAGGCAGTTAGTGACAGCATTTCACACAGTGACTGACTGACTACTACAGCAGATCTTCCAAACAGACATATTTTGCCTCACAGGCTGAAATAAAAACTTTTGTTATTCTAGGGGCAATGTTGTTACAACTACACAAACCTGAAACACTTCAAAGCAGCTAAGAGTAGGTTCTCACAATCACCATAAATAGTATTTAAAGATATACTCTTGAAACAATGATCCACTGAGATTACAAAATAATGACAGACTTTTCGGGAAAGGAAAGAAAGAAAACACAACCCATTTGATAAAAACATCGTCTCTTCAGGACAAAATTGATTTTTTTTTTAATTATTTAAAGAAATACATAAAATGTATATCTATGAATAGTGCTACACCTTGAAAACAAAGTCAAGAACTGAGCAACTCATTGCAATGCCATGTGTCCTCAGCATTTTGTAAACCTGGTGCTGACTGTGGATTTTACTCAACCTCTTCAAAAAAGGTATTCTGATGTTAAAGTGTCTTGGACAGCATGGCACAATGCAGACCCTTTCTCCATTTGAACATTCGAAGCACTGATTCTGAAAAACCTTTAAAACAATGTACACAGGGAAGTTCTCTCAATATTAAATAAAATAGAGAATGTAATTGCTGTCTTACATCAGCATGTGGGATCACTGTTTTTTCTGAGAAGCAGTCGAGATACTGACTCCTCTTTTTCAGCTCTTTCAACACCTCTTTAGCAAAATCATACAACTCTCCAGCAGTTGAAGCCTGAAAGATATTGTAACACAGATGGTATTTACTAAACAAGCTATTTCTGCCCTTTTAAACACACTGACTCTTGCAAACAACATTACCTGCCTCTGTTCTGTCACCAGTCCATGTGCACGTACATGGAAGACATGGGATTGCACAGAGGCTGAAGTTTTGGTCTGGCAAACAGGAAAAAGGTACAGGACCTCCCTGGGCAAAAATTCTGTTTCTGCTCACCCCCAAAAGGTGAAGAAACACAAGGTCTACATCAAAAACATTAGTTTTTACAAACGTGCACAGTGAGTCAAATGAGCAACAAGCCAAATTAAACACCATTTTGTGTCCATCAGAACTTACTTCTTTATCTGCAGTAGGATGAGCACAAGCATCTCTCTTCTGCTGGAGTTTCTCCAGATGAGACTTCAATGTCGCTGACTGCAAATTGGAATTCGCCACCTAAAGCAGAAGCAGATACTGGGGAAGTGAAGTCCCCATTCAGGGGATTTTCAAGGGCTCCACTTTCAAACTGCTAGAACCACTGATAAAAACAGGTAAAAAAATCCCTGGTATGCAGAGGAGAAGCTGAAAACAGTAACTCACAAAAGCAACACTTCATTTCCTTCCCTGCACCATACAAAAATGCTGATCAGTTCAGATGGACACACTCCATGTGCTGCAAGGCCAGAGAGTTCCAGCACAGCTGCAGCAGTGGAACTCAGTGTTGAAGCCAACAGTGACAGAAAACAGGTTTTGAATTAACACAGCAAGTTTCTTCCTGTTTGTGCTCTCTGAATTCAGTCACAATCTCTTGAACGAAACAGGGGAGAAATTATTATAAAGACTTTAAGCAAAGTTCTGATGTTTCCACTGGTACCTCTGATTTGATCTGCTGTCGTAGCAGTCTCAGGGATCGCTGCACCTTCTCCACAAAGGCTCGACTCACAGACACATCAGAGACCTTCCTTTCCCACTGCTTCATAAGCTCAGCAGCCTTCAAAAAATGACAGAAACAAGAGACAGGATGAGCTAATTCTTTTGTTTCTAACTAACAGAACTTGCCATTTCTATTTATTTTTTCCATCACGTAATTGCCAAACAGGAGTCTTACAGTTCTAATCTGAAAGCAGGCTGATATGTCAATAGAAAACAGCAATGGAAGAATGAAACTCTGCATACCTGCTCCAAACAGCTTGATTCCATTTTCTCCACATCTGTCTTTACTGAACGTTCAAAAGAGCCAATTTTCTTACTTTCTTCCTGAAGACGTCTGTTGAAAACCTTTACCTCCTCAGAAGAAAAGTCACCTCCCTCTGAAAATAGTCTGAAAGCAAAAGTAGAAGCAACTGGCGGTGAGTCTTCTTTTTCTCTGAGACTGTTTTAGCTAAGCAGCCATAAAACACAGACATCAACACAAATGTGATGGAAACAGTGTAATAATTGTGGTGTAACACATTTTTTTAAATAGCAAACTATATGAATAACAAAATAAACTTTAATTTTACTGTTCTGCCTATGCAACAACACTGATGCCCAGAAATAGGTCACTATTGATAAAGAAAACTTCAGTGAAATCTCTATACCTGCAAGTTTTGAGAAAGTCTACATTTGAAGCCTTTAGTTTTCCTAAAGCTTCCTCCAAATGGTGCTGGTAACTCCTTACAGTGATCCCAATTGATTCCAAATAATTCTGGAGCTCTGATTGCAGCTTGTTGTTGGAAAAAGCTGACCTAACAGGAAATAAAGGACATGTTGGAAGAGGAACACACGATGATATGGCTGAAAAGACACAAACAAATGTGGGAACTCAAAAGGGATTAAGTGAATTCAGAAAGCAACTCCTGAGCTGGGATGGTTCAAATGAACACACGGAAGGTTATCAGCAGCAGCTGATGCTATTGAGCAGTTTTCTGCAAAACCAATTAGTCAACTGCTATTACTATGCAGGTTCAATAAACTTGGTAAAATCTAAATACATGAAACATCTTTTCTACTTAAAAACTGCCAGCACTTCGAAAAGAGAAAAAAAAATTTCCACTGTTCAGACCTAATTGTTCATGGAGAGAGAATTAAATTCTTTTCAAGTTTTATGAAGTATCTTCATTGAAGAGTAATGATGTATGAAACAGGTTCAGAATGCAAACCAGAACCATCTCAGACAGCAACTGGGAGTGTTTGACTGTGGAGACTGACAGCCAGAAACACCTGTGGCACCACTTACTGCTCAGTCAGAGGAGTGTGGAGAAACTCGTACTCCAAGTTGCAGATTCGGGAGTGGAAATTTGTGTTGAGGTTATTTAGCTGATCCAAAAATGTGGAAAATTCAGCTTTCTCCTTTTCCAGGCTTTCTCCCAGCCCTGCACAGTGGCGCTCAAGACGCTCTTTGTGAAGTGAAAGTTCCCCTGAAAAGAAGTTTTTACAATATAGATATTATTATTTACTGTGGGCTATCACAATGCCCAGCCAACCTATCAGCAGCAGCAGCAGCAGCAGCAGCAAAAAGCCCAGAGCCAGACCTCACAGTAGCTACACCATAAAGTAAAATGGTTTCAGTTTGTTTCTTTGACTTTTCTCCTGTGTTAAACATATATCCTTAGCAGCTCCTAATCTATTCAAACCACAAATATCTCTTGTTGGTGCTGAGCATTCTCCTTCCTTTATTTGTGGGCATTGCTGACATCTTCATTATCTCTGTTATTTATCTTGTTACAAAAGTAAAGGTTATCTTTTTAAATGAAAAGTACACTTCTCCCTGGTTTTGTGAAGGAAAGAAAAGGTCAGTTTTGGTCTCCCTTGAGGATGATATTTGGATAAATCAAGAGCCAGCCAATCACCTCTAGAGAGCTGCCAGAAAAAGCACCTCTCCTCTCTGTGGAAAAAGGGAAACTGGACACTTATTTGCCTGTTCTCCTGTGAGAGAATTTTTTTACTTTGCATGTTGAAGACCAACAAACCAAACCTGTCTGAAAAATTTTGTCTCACCATAAAAACCTGACAATTCTCATGCAAAAAAAGAAGTTTTGATGAGTGGCTGTTCTGTGCTCAGTGCTAAGTCCTTCCTCTCAGAAGCCTGACCCCAGCATTTTGGCTCTCTCAACTTGCTAATTCTTTTCCTGCAACAATTTTAAAAGGATGTTTTGTACCTTGCAAACTCTTGTTAAGTAATTTCAAGGCAAATGAAAATTCACATTGACAATACAATGTTCTATATTTCGTACAATCCAGTTATCTATTTTTCCAAATATAACCATGAAAAGCTATAGAAAAGAAATGTAATTTAAAAATATATGAGTAACACATTATACTGGGTATTTGTAGATATTCCACTGCTTCCTGTTGTCCTCTACTACTGAGTCAACTAAGCTGAAACAGATTTTGGCCACTGATGATCATCTCTAAAGAAAGACATACGATGCTCAGAGTAAAAAAAAGTCAGTACTGGCTCGAAAATTGCAGATATTTGTCTGTATCTCCTCCTGCTTTTGTTGATGCAACTGGAGATGCAGTAGAAGTATTGAATTCAGCTCCTCTTTCTTGGAAGCTACAAAGATGTGGGAGTTGGACAAGGATTCTGCAAACCACTTCTCCAAGTGTTCAAAACAGCAGAGACGAACCCTATGATTGAAAAGGAAATATTACAGTGAGGAACAGTAAATAACAAACAAAAATTTATTAAATACATTAATTGTAAGAATTTAACTTCTGACTATAGGAAGCCACAGTTTCAGGAGCATTTGCACAATACTGTCAGAATTTTTGAGCTAGCTGGATACCACTGAGAACCAGGCTTCTCACCTTAAAGGCACTGTAGGTAATTTGGGCAAATTACTTGTCTTTCTGCAATATGTTGTCCCACTTAATAAATCTTTGTAAAATGTGACTGTTCTGTAAAGGTAAGTGCTTTTGTGGTACTTTGATAGGATGGATGCAAAGCAATATAAACATTTTTCCCTATTTGTATCAATTTAAAAAAAGGAATGACATTATAATTATACAATTATAATTTTATAATGAAATAAATAATTAGGTAATTTTTGCCTCTTCAGTTTAATGTTTCTTCTAAACAGCTGAAGTTTGTCTGTTAGGTAAAGGAAAGAACAGAAGCTGCTGTCTGCTCACCTTTTCTTCAGCTTGACAAACATGGTTTCTTTGAGAAGTACATATTTCAGGTGCGTAGGAAGTGATTCTTCTTTTTCATATTTTGTAAAATAATTCTCTGTGATGTCAGTCTTTTCTGCCTCTTCAGCTCCAAGGACAGTGTAAATGTTCCCACTAGTGGTAGAAAATATCTCCATGACAATTTCAGCACTTTCTGCCTCGGACACTGCCTAGGACACAGTCAGACATCACCATCTTTTACCTTTAACGGTATCCTCACAGAATCAATCCTTACATAAGAATCCCAAGGATATTTAGAATGCTGTTCTCATTCTCACTCTGGACAACATTTATGCAGTGCTGGCAATATTTATATATACTGTGAAGATTCAATAGGCAGTCACCAATGTTTTAAACAATTTTTGATATAGTAATAAATTAATGGAATTAAAGACCTCAAAGACTAATACTTACGTACAACTACAGCTTAAATCATTCCACGTGGGTTGAGAACACTATGATGGAAGATAGATTAGAAAAGCGTTCTTCCAAGGTTAAAAGCAGTGCAAAAGGAACAGTTGTAGACTGTTTTTTATACTCCATTTGTACATAAAAAGGATCTAGAGCCCTGTGTGCTTTGTGTACAAACCAAGCAAAAGAAGACTTTCTATTCCTCCCTAGCAAAAAGACTTCCTATTTCTCCTTATTTCAGGCAAGACTGCCTTCACCTTCAAATTTATTCTCCTGTTCACTTACCTGTGCAATGCTTACCTCCTGTTCTGCATAATCAGTTTCTTCACTTTCATGAGGAATACTATCCCCATCTTTTTCTTCTTCTGTTTTTTCATTTTCCTGTGCCAAGATCTCCTCATTCCCAGCTGGGTTCGTTTCTCCAGACCGACAACTGTCTCTCTCGTCTGGCACTGGCTGAGGGAGCTGATTGTCCTGCTCTGCTGTGCTGTCCTGGTGTGGCCCCACCTCGAGTCCTGGGGTCAATTTGGGCACCACAATGTCAGAAAGATTTCAAGCTATTGAGAGTGTCCAAGGGAGGGAGAGACAGATGGTGAAGGGTCTGGAGGGGAAGCCATATGAGGAGTGGCTGAGGTGATCTGGGTTGTTCAGCTGAAGAGGAGGAGGCTGAGATCATCCCACATCTGGGTCTGCAGCCTCCTCATGAGAGGCAGTGAAGGAGCAGCTCTGATTTCTGCTGGGACTAGTGACAGGGTCTGAGAGAACAGCTGGAACTCTTCAGGGCAAGTTTAGCTGGTTATTAGGGAGAGGGTCTTTGCCCAGAGGCTGGTTGGGAACTGCCCAGGCTCCCCAGGGCAGTGGGCACAGCCCCAAGGCTGCCAGAGCTCCAGGAGGGTTTGGCCAACACTCCCAGGCACAGGGTGGGATTGCTGTGGGGTGTCCCTGGGTCCAGGGCCAGGAGGTGGACTTTGATGATCCTTGTGGGTCCCTTCTAACTCAGGATATTCTGTGATTTTCCTCTTTTTCACCTCCTTGCACAATGCTCTCATCTTGCTGCTCTACTACATGTTCAGCTTCTGAAGCTTCAACTAGTTATTTACAGTTAAAGCAGAGTTTTACTGGTTAAAGTTCAAGGAAATACAGATTGAAAAAAAGCAAACAAAAATACCTGTTTCTGCCACTGAGGTGGTATTTTGATCTTGAACTGTGGAGACTATTTCATCTTGCAAGGTCTAAAAGCAAAACAACAACAACAAACCCCACACCATTTTAAAACATCTCTTCTCAAAAATATAACTATTTCAATAAGTTATGATAGTCTTGAACGGATCACCTATTTTCCAAAGAGCCTGTAGCACTCAAATGTATTACTATAAGTTTGTTACCTTGCAGTTTAAAAAGCAAATTAATTTGCTGAAATGCAGTTTGTAACAAGATTTTAAACAAGAAGAAATTTTCTTTTTACCTGTTTGAAGACTTCCTTCACATTAAAATGCTGGCTGATGGATACGCTGTAAGAAATCAACTCCTGCAAAACAGCTTCTGGGTAAGCCACTACTTCATCCATCACACCTTGGATGAAGGTCTCATTCCTGTCAAATTTGAGGTCATTGTTTAAGAAACTCAAGAATGTATAGAAACATGACTACAGTGCCTTCAAACCCAAATCTAACTTTCTGACCAATCTCATAAATGCTTTAGGCTGAACATTGCACTCAGTTGTTTATACTGAACACAATCCTGCCTTTTTTGCACAGATTAGTTGATTACAAATATATAAACAGAAAAATTAAGAAACATTCATAATAAAGCCTTTCACATCTTTCCTTCTGGGTGGGAAAGCACTCAAGACCTGTGCTTATATAGGGAATATTGTAAGTGAGAGGCCAAACTACTGTCCCCCATATTTGTTCTGTGTTGTGCTCAGCTTTGACTGAGCTTTTCTAGTTTATTTCCATTTAACTTGGAAATAAAAACTAATGGTTCAAGCCAAGTCTTGATTCAAGAAAAAAATCAATGTGCACACCTGTTTTCACATATATTTGCATTTGCTTTGTCTCCTAAAAAAGACAACTATGGTGAATTTATGTACTCTTTGTGGTGGGCTGACCTTGGCTGGACACAAGGTGCCCAGCAAGCAGCTCCAACCCTCCCCTTCCCAGCTGTGACTTCAAAAGCTGCAGATGCCTGATCATGAGAAAAGTAATGGAAAGATTACTACAAGGAATACTTTGGCCATCTGAAAGCCCTTAGTGAATTCTAGTCCTTGCAACTTTGAACGAGGTCAAATCTGTGAGCAAGGTGATGGTGCAGAAGTTCTGACTCCTGAGAATCCAAGAATCTGAACTACTTCTGCCTTCTGAATGCAATGCATGGATATCGTGGTGCACTATACAGCAACACTGATCTGGCACAGTTGTTGTGTGATACCAGTCTTCCTCAGATGTACTCAAACACTATGGGTATTATTTCCCTTAGTGTTGTTCAATATGCACATTGGTTCATTTTTCATTCTTACATGAAGTAACAAGCAGTGTTTTTCCACCCCTTCACACTACAGTATAAACAAGACCCAAGTAGTACAACCAACACTACAAAATTTGTACCTAGTTCTAATTTGATCTAAAGAGGAAAGGGCCTTCTCCAAGTAGTTCTTCAGCTCTTCTTCACTGTTCGCCATTTTCATTCTTTCCAAAATTACATCCAGATCAACTTTCATCATCTAAGGCACACAAAAAAACACAAGTAAAAATTACCTAGTATATACTAAAATCTCCATGACTATTTAGGATTCAAGTAATTTAATTATGTACATGTACTCTACAACAAGAAGAGAAGCTGGCTTAGCAAAATTCATCCCCTGTGAGACATTCCCTATACAACTGACATTTCTGACACTGCCATCCCAAGTTGCTTGTTATGAGAACTTGACATCCAACCAGACTCTGTAGCTGCACAAGATTTTATAAGAACAACTTGCAGCCACTTTACACAGAAAATACAATTTTCATCACTGTTGCCATATCGAGAATATGATGACTGTCTATTTAGTATGAATCAAGCAGACAGCAAAGATGTACCTGACATGTAGAAATTCCAGTATAAAAGCCCAATATTAAATTTTTAACTTTATTTTGAATTCCAGAGGGTTCTTTGCATTAAGAAGTCCTTTCTTAACAACAGAGCCTATCCTTGTTTTTATGTTTATACCTGTAAAATGTTATCCTGTTCCCATCTGCATTCATCTACTTTCTTCTGCAGTTCACCTTCCTGCTGGGACAGTTGGAGTTGATGGACACCCCAGAGGCCCATGGGCTCCTGGAAATAGCTGTACAAGCCTTGACAATGCTGCTCCTGCTGTTCAGCCATCTTCTTGAAGTCTCTCTAAGGAAAAGGAAGGAGTAAGAGGATACGCAGTATGAGAAATGGCTGCCTGAGTATACTACCAGTATTCAACATGGTGTCTTTTATCTGGAGAGGAAAAAAACCCATCCAAGTAAACTGGATAAAAGCTGAGAACACAGAATCACCAAATTCTGCCATCTGTTATTTTAGAAACAGGTGCCCAATCTTTTTCATGTACAGAATAATAAATGATCAGATTGAAAGAAATTTGGGAGATCATTTAAATCTTTTCCTTTGCCTCTGGGCAGGTTGGGCCATATATCATTCATCCCTGACATACATATTTATATTACAAATACAATATTTTTATATTACAAATGTAAACCAAACAATTATGAACTCTTCTCCGTGAATCACACCAAATGTCTTTCCCTTGTAGTGGCCAGTCCCTCTGTGGACCTCTCTTCAATGTGAGGTAACAGCCTGAGATGCAGATGGCACTGCAGGCAGGAGGGCAGGAAGGACAGACTAATCCCAGGGAGTAATAAATTAAACATAATAAACGTACATCCATATGATCCAGCTCTTCTTCAAACCTACTTTCGAGTTCCTCAATCATCTGCAGCATGTCAGAATGCGCAATGTCAGCATCTTGTACTGTGCAAATATTCATATCCAACAGGCTCATCTAAACAAAAAGAATGCCAAGTTATAAATATTGTGTGGCTCTTGGACAGTGTGGGTGAACTTAGTGTTTCCTCTTGTGATGGACAGCAAAAGATTCAGCTCTGTGAGTAAACAGTACAACTCTACTGGACACAAACCAAGAAACTGACTCAGAGAGCTGGAATTTCTTTCCCAAGATAAGACAGATTTAGCACAAAGGCTGAGGGTCCCTGCATCCTCTACACAAATGTAGGACAGCACTTGCTCCATTACTGCCATTTGTGACGGCTTTTAGACATTTCAAGTACAAACACCATACACTACTGTGAAACACAAGGGACAGAAACTTCTCCAACAAAATAAGACCGAAGTTAGAAAGTAATTTCGCTTTTTATCTCAATGTTCGGTGGGTCCTCCAACATTTTTCACTGTCATGACACTGTACCTGGCTGCCAACAACCCCCCCAGGAGCTGCCAAGGCTGTGACACTCACCTTGCAGAGCTGCACCTTTTCCCGACACCTGCCGAGGACCAGCTCACACTGGAGGCGCATCTTCCCCACGGCCTCCACGTGGTGGGTGTCTGAAGGATGGGGAAAACACAGGAAACAAAGAATAACAGGCACTTCCAAAGTAACGCATTGCTGTCTGCAAAAAAGGAAAGAATTGCTTGAATTCCAGATTGGTTTTATGGTTTCCCAACTTACCTAAGCTTTGGTTTAAATTCTCCAAAGTTCTGTACCACTCATTTATCTCAGACTTTGTGTGTGTTGGAGGCAATAAGGTGCTACTGAAATAGGAAACAAGAGTCAGGTACCTTAAAATATAAACCAGTCAGTTCTTAAAAGATGAAATTATGAATCCGAGTTTCCATACTGTGGTTTATTTTAATTATTTTATTTCCAGCCATCTTGGCAATGACAATAAACCAAGGAGACTGATGTTGCTCAAGGCCACTGAACAACTCACTAACAAGGAACTAACCATAATCTTCTTGTTCCTACATCCATTGTAAAAAAAACACCCTGTAATGCACTGCATCCAAAAATGCCTCTTGCTGTCAAGATGGATATTCAAGCACAGCAGAATTAGATTTCTATCCAAAGTCCTCTCTTATTTATTACACAGATGAAATCCCACACAGAAACAGTGCCTTGACAAAGCACCCAATTCTAGTTCTCTACTCACCCTTGTCTCCTCATTTCTACCATGTTTCAAACGTGAGTAAGATTTACTTTTGCCCTCCTGCATTTCTAACCCTCAATCACCCCCTTTTTAGTGCAGGTGGTGCATTGAAAACCAGGAATGCATTGTTTCCATTAAAAACAGCTTTACCAAAAAAGGTTTAGGACCTGCCTACTGCTGCACTGCCTACTGCTGTACAATCACACAGCGACAGGGAGCAAAGTGCATGTTGTAGCCAGAAAGAATTCTCTTCTCCTTTACTTTACCCAATGTGCTGCAAAACCCCCAGTCTCTGCTCACTAAGTACAATCTGCTTCTTTATCATATTCTCCACTTCTGTCTTCACAGCTGGGGGATTCTGGATTTCTTCACTTGCCATAAATTCTCTGTAGGATGGAAGAAAGATACTTATAATAGAAATGTGATACATGTTATATGTCATATGCATAGTGTGTATAATGAACAAATGGTAAAATATTACTGCTTATAGAAAACACAAGTGAACACTTTGAGTTATTCATTATCCAAAACAGGACTGCAAAAATTCTGACCTGAAACTCTGCACTACAAGGTTCCTTTGGATGAGCTTCCAATCCCTGACTCTCTCTTGCCACTTCAATTGATGGGCTTTTTCCTTCTCCAGCTCTGATTTCATCAGGTTAAAGAGCAGCTTGGCAGTGGCCCTCTCGTTACCCAGCAGTGCCTGGTTTATGTTCTGTGTATTAACAAATAACATCAGGAGTAGAAGCAACACACAACATGGAAAAAAAATGTAAAATGAGGGAAGAAAGAATACAAGTGGTCAGGAATACCCTGCAAAATAGAAATCTCTTCTGTATGTCTGGGATTGAGAAGTAGAAAAGACTAATTTCAGATATTCAGGTTGGTACCTTGCCCCAGGTAAAACACTTACTGTGGCCTCGTCATCAATGAGCCTGTGAACATCAGCTGCCAGGAAGAAAGAAATTTCCTCCAGTTTCACTGTGTACTTTTTCAATACATGTGCTATCTGTGCAATAAAAGAACAAAGAAAAGCAACAACAACTGAGAAAGTGTAAGAGATGCCAGTTTCCCAAGTTAAAAACAAGACAATATTTTTACATTAAAATAAATTGGATGATAGACAGAATGAGAAATAAATCTTAAAATACTACTAGTAAATATCTTAAAGACTGGGCTTTTTCTATAACTCGTAAAAAAGTAACTAAAACTTTCCATTTTATTACTACTCATGTTGAGCTGGGTCATGCCTGTGCTCCTTCTCGACTGCAGAACAGTCCCCAAAAAATAACAGACCAGAGGAGAGTTTGATTTAAACAACCCTGCAGGAAAATAAAAGCAGCTCACACATTCCCTGCACCTTTGGTACAGATAATTGTGCAAGAAAGAAACACCTTGAAACTGGCAAAAAGTACCTTCTGAATACATGGGTATGAAATGAGTGAGTGTACAGGCGAAAAGAAAGCAGCACACAGCAGAACTGTGGCAGACCCCTGACTCCTGCAGAAACAAGATGCTCTTTGCTCTGCATCCAGCACTACCAGCAAATAACAATCTCACACTGAAGTAACAGTTATTAGGGTTCATCTCACTTTACTGGCTCGACTCCTCTCAATTTCCTTCAGGGATCCATCCATGGCCCTGACCCACTCCTTTCTCTTCGAGGATTCCCCCTGGATCATATCCCACAGCTTCTCCAAACCCTGCAAGAAGAACTTTCTTTCAATCTCAATTGAAAATAAATGTCTGAAAAAAATATTTGAAAAAAGTGAAAACAAAATCTCCAGCCTGGAGTGAGCCCCGAGAGGTGACACAGAGCAGGTACAAAGCCCTGGAGGTGACCAGTGGCCTGAGCTGCCTTACTGCAAAGGAGAAGCTTTCCAGAGCCCTGTCAGATGCAATCCTTTCAATCAGGAGGTCACTTTTTGCATCGGATTCCATCACTTTTAGTTGAAGGGATTCGTGAAGCTCCAACAAAGAAGCTTCCATCTCCTAAGAAGAAAAGGAAGTCAGTGCCATCACTTGAATAAAACAGCACTCTAGAACTCCCAGGATTAAAGTCCTGCCTCACCCTGCCAATGCAGCCCAGCTCCTGCTGCATTTGGGTCAGTGCCCCGAGGTGCCGCTGCCGGCGCCGCTCTGCCAGCGGCTGGAATGTGCTGCTGCCTCTCTCCTCAGGGGCTGCCACCACAGGAGTGAGGGGGATGGAGAACATGAACAGTGAGTCCCTAAATCCACACTGTGCTTCTGCAGCTCTCACAGTGTGCAACAGGGAACTTCTGCAAATGGAGGTTAAAAACAGTAGAGCCTATTTTAAAATTTTCTTCCATTCACTTGTGACTTTCAGAAAGGATCAAACCATGGAATCCATCAACTAAGCTCACCTATGATGCAAAAAAGTTACACCATTTCATGAGTGAGATCTGCTTACATCAGAGTTGGAATTCACCATCTCAAAATAAGCTGTGATCTCCTGACAATTTCAAAACTTCTTTTTTTTTTTTAGAAAAAGACTTTTCATCTTCAAAATTACCTACAAATCATCAAAAATATGTCAGGTCATTTCTGAGCTTGATTTTACACCTTGTTCCGCAAAAACTGTCCCATGTATGGTACCTGCCACATCTGCAAATTAAAACAGCTGACACTAAGGGAAACCAATCTTACCAACTGTATCAGGGAGGCCTCTGACTTCCTCAGCTGAACTTGCATCTACATTTCTCCAGGCCTTTGCAGATGTTGTAGGTTTTCTGAAACAAGAAGAGAATAAAGCTTTGATTTTTACTTAAGGTGTGAGAAGAGGGACTGACTGGCATTAACAGCACAACATTCACTTTAATTGGCAAAATGTAACATTTAAGTGAACCCAAGCACCATTCTAACTGCAGAGAGTATCACTCAAAGCATCAGTGTCGCTGCTTCTGAGATGGACTGAACTCAGTGATTATCTGGCCTGGTTTGACCCCAGCTTCAAACCTCTTTTGATGGCATTAAAGCCATACATGTCGTATGCACTGCATGTAAACTGCAAACATACCATCTCTAAAAGGCAAAAAAACCCAGGAACTCTTGAGGAGGAACCAGCAGGACATGGGGAAATGGGTGTGATCTGCTCACTGCCCTTCCCACCAGCTGGGGCACTCCCTTGTGGGCAGTGGGAATCCACGTGTCATTAACCAGCAGCAGGTTTGGGGTAAAAGAGATGGATGCACTCACTTCTTCATTGTGTTCATTGCATAATCTCACTGCACCACTCTGTTTATGTGAATCTCCAACTTTGAAATATAGTTCAAAAATATGTGTCAGACTGGGTGTAAAGGGTGTGTATCTTGGTTGCTTTGAGCACAGAACACAGGCAATTCTTTTGAGAAGGAGAGCCCTACAATATCAGCAAACACCAGCCTGTCAGCCTGTAGTTCCAGGGAGGAGCTCGCTGTACTGAACTCACAGCTGGCCAGGAGACAGCCTCGTACAGATAGTTAGTGCTGTGACCAAGAACTGAGATTCCAGGGCAGCTCCCAGGGCAAACCTCACGATCGCACAGGGGCAGTCACAGCTGTGGCCGTGTTTCTGTGCCCCCCCCCCCCCCC
>VYZS01038819.1:37966-50547 GCA_013400695.1 Neodrepanis coruscans
CCCCGCCCACCTGTCCGGCCGGGCCGTCCCACGCGGGGCTCTGTCCGCAGGGCGCATCTTATCCTCCTCCTCTCCTCATCCAGGGGCAGCCTGCAGAGCCACGGTCACGGCGTTCAGGGATCCTCCCACCGCAGCGGGTCACAGGAGCTGCGGGCAGGGCCGACAGAGCAGCCCCCCGAGCACAGCCCTGACCGCGTCCGTGTCACCGCGGCAACAGCCCGGGCTGAGCCAGCGAACAGCCAGGGGACGACTGAGCCACACACCGAGTCCGTCGGGTTTGACCCAATAACTGCGGGGGTTACCTGGGCCCGGGAGAGCGGCTGGCACGGGACAGGGATGAGACAGGGGACGGGGAGAGGGGACACACCCCCCCGCCTCGGCCCCTCTCGGACGCACTCGGCTGTTCTCGGCTGTTCTCGGTTCCTCTCGGCTCCTCTCGGCTGTTCTCGGTTCCTCTCGGTTCCTCTCGGTTCCTCTCGGTTCCTCTCGGTTCCTCTCGGCTCCTCTTGGCCGCTCTCCGTCGCTCTCGGTTTTGGGGCGCCTGTGTTTTTGGGGATTTTGGGGAAAAGGGGCCGTTTTTACTGACAGTATTTGAAATTCTGCAGGTGTTTGCGGGAGGAGCTGCGGGCCCTCGTGGCGGCTTGTCCCGCAGGCGTTCCAGCCCGTGGTCCCGCGGGATGAAATCAATCCCCTGCCAACAGCAGCGAAGGTTTGGGTCAGACCGTGGTACCAACAACGACACCGAGGGCAGGATGTACAACAACAGCTGTTCACACATCGCCCAGCCCGTGGAAACCCACCTCCCGCCTGTGAAACGCACCGACTCTGTTAAAAAAGTTTTGCTTTCGCTAATAAGTAAAATTCACATTGTAGTATTAGTTGCGTAACTTGGGATAATTTCGATGTATGGTGAAATGTAATGAGCTCCGTCTGCCAGATGTGTAAGGACCCGTTGTTTGAAGGGCTTTAAAAGAGGTAAAACCCTGAAATCCCCGAAGAAGCCCAGACACCCCCTGCAGAAAGGATCCCAGGAATTTCCTGGATAAGACATAAATCGGTTCACCAAGAAGAGAACACGCTCTCCAGAGTTGATTAAGCCGCACGCAGACCAGTTTTTTGGAGGGTTGAGAAGCTCGAATTGAGGATGAGGACTCTTCTTCATCCCCACGACCCCCAAAAAGCAATAAGAAACCCTCCACTCAAATTCCAGAGGGTAGGAGAAAGGGGGTGTTCCCATGTAAAATAATTTCCCTCCTACCTCAAAGAAACTGTAATAATCCCTCCCGTTTTTGTGGCAGTTTTTTTTTTTTTATAAAATCCAGCCCTGTCTGGAGCCCCTTTGCCCCTGTGACCGGGGTGCTGCCCTAACCCCGACCCCAGCCAGGTCCAGCTGTGCCTGTGCCCCTGCAGCCCTTGTGCATCCCCAGCAGTGGCAGCTCCGCACTCCGAGACCAGCCTGTCACTGTCACTGCAGCAAATGTTACCCTTGGCTCTGGGGCACCTCTTACCTCTGCAGGAGTGAGGTGACATTTTTTAAATGTTTCACTGTGTGCCGTGTGTCATGTAGGTTTGAAAGGAAAACTTTCCCCAGGTGAGGAAATAGAAATAAAATGAAAGGAGGTGTGAACGATTTACTTCTGTGAGCAGTCTCACAGCTTTTTCAACTCTTGTCCTCCTCTCCCAGCTTTGTAAACGTCCATGAAATAAATAGCTCATCAAACGTTACCATTCCTGTAAGGAACCAGATATTCCTGATTTGGTCTGGGTAGAATGCTGTTCATAATCATTTGGCAGCTTAATTATCACCATAAAGAGCTTTTGTGCTGCTGGGTTGGGGTTCTTGGACATTGGTTTTGCCACTCGCACAAACCAGATGTACTTGAATTAATTCTTTGTCTCTATGAGCTTACTGACTTTAACTAAATTCTCTCAGTAAAAGACATTAATAGAAAGTATTAAAGCAGACCTTTGTAAGCTTTCTTATTCATGAAAATTTCAGTTATTGACTATTTCTTTAAGAAAAGAAGTGCACATTATCTGCTTTGTCACAATGCTGGTCTCTGTGAGGAAAATGTAATATGTAGTTGAAATTG
The DNA here is from genome assembly GCA_013400695.1 of Neodrepanis coruscans. Taxonomy (NCBI): domain Eukaryota; kingdom Metazoa; phylum Chordata; class Aves; order Passeriformes; family Philepittidae; genus Neodrepanis; species Neodrepanis coruscans. The sequence continues at coordinate 40,060 of VYZS01038819.1, forward strand.
CATCTTATCTGTATTGGCAAATAATATTATTTAATTTGGTAATAATGTACCAAACCAATATACTTCTAAGACATGTTTTCATAGAAATAATATATATATTTAAAAAGTATCATGGTTTGACTTTTGTTGTTTTCTTAAGCGTTAGTAAAAAGGATTTTTTTTGTATTTTCTTCTTTTCTTTTGGTCTGGGCATGAGTATGAAAAAGTAGACTATGTCTGGACAGCTTTTCAGTATCTTTAAGGTAAATTACTTCACCACCACAATAACAAAATGTTTCCTGGAGATCAGAGTAATTCCTCCTGTATTTCAGTTTGTGCCCACTGGCTCTGGTCCTGTCACTGGGCCCCACTGGAAGGGGCCTGGCTGCACCTTCTCTGTGCCCTCCCTTGAGGTATTTATGGACACTGAGAAGATCCTCCTGAGCCTTCTCTTCTCTTGGCTCAAGAGTTCCGTCTTTCTCCATCTTTCCTCACAGCAGAGTTCTTAAACTGTAATTAAAACCAAACACAGTCCCATTTAGTCAAACTGCAGGAGAAAAAGAAGCTATTCACTGAAAAAAACCCCATAAACCCAAACCAGGATATTGTCTGCTTCAAAACATGCGGGAATTGAGTTTCAGCAAGTGCTGTTACAGGAGTCACTGGATGTAGAAAGATTTCTTAAACAACAAGGCCATAAAGTATTATGAGACCGTGTGGACAATCCAGAGTTTGAGAAAGACAGTGTGTCCTTGAACACACTGATATCAGGGAACTACGTTGAGATAAGCAATTAATGAGGAGCTAAGGCAAGAAAGTTGGACTGCAAGGCTTACCAAGGTGNCACTGGCTCTGGTCCTGTCACTGGGCCCCACTGGAAGGGGCCTGGCTGCACCTTCTCTGTGCCCTCCCTTGAGGTATTTATGGACACTGAGAAGATCCTCCTGAGCCTTCTCTTCTCTTGGCTCAAGAGTTCCGTCTTTCTCCATCTTTCCTCACAGCAGAGTTCTTAAACTGTAATTAAAACCAAACACAGTCCCATTTAGTCAAACTGCAGGAGAAAAAGAAGCTATTCACTGAAAAAAACCCCATAAACCCAAACCAGGATATTGTCTGCTTCAAAACATGCGGGAATTGAGTTTCAGCAAGTGCTGTTACAGGAGTCACTGGATGTAGAAAGATTTCTTAAACAACAAGGCCATAAAGTATTATGAGACCGTGTGGACAATCCAGAGTTTGAGAAAGACAGTGTGTCCTTGAACACACTGATATCAGGGAACTACGTTGAGATAAGCAATTAATGAGGAGCTAAGGCAAGAAAGTTGGACTGCAAGGCTTACCAAGGTGATTGCGTGCTTTGCTGTGTGCATCCAGTCATCACATGAGATGAGACCTGTGAACAGAATGCCTGAACCAATGATATTGTTTACGCCGTGAGCTCATGGGCGTCTGTGTTTGCCTGCACAAGTGGTCCTAAAAAACTCCTCGAACTTATTATCTCTATGAGAAAAAATGAAAATATACCTCTATTATTAGAGGGTTAATATTGTGAACATGGGACAGAACTGTTTATAAGCTCAACACCTCACAAGAGGGTGGACTTGCAATAAGGCAATGAAATGACAGAAACAGATTGAAAAACTAAATAGCATGAAAAAGATGTAAAAGCTAAAATAGCACGAAAAAAGAGACTCAAGTAACAAACTTTCTATAAACTCTGCTGCAGAAGAGTGAGTAAAAAGTTCGTTAAAAGAGCTAACTAGTAACTTAGAGCAACAGCTGATTTTTTTTATGAACAATGGAAACGTTTTTGTGAATGAAAGCAAGCTACCCCACATTGGCAAAGGGATCCCGGCTGTGGCAGGAGCCACGAGGAGGGGGGGGCCGCAGGGGCCCCCTGTGAGAAGCACAGAGAGACGCTGCAAGCGAGGGAGACACAGAGCCCAGCATCTTTCTCCCCCCCTGCAGAAAGTAGCAACTCCTTTTAAAAGCAACGTAAAATCAGAACTGAAAAAACTCACGAGTGCGAGCAAGGACATGCGCGCTGCGTGAAAAGCAGGAGCGAGTTAACAACCGATGGACAGTGCCCACGAACTCCTACACACACCTCTGCCCGTAGAGAAGCTAAACTCAGTTCCCAGGGTGAAGAGAAAAAGTATGGAAGCCCAGCAGAGTGATGGAGTAATAGACAAGAAGCAATCAAACACTTAAAAGCATACTACAAGAACAAAGGGGAGAAGATGATCAGAACTTCCCCTGAAAGAGTAATTGAAACCTCCTCTAAAAAAGCAATTGGCAAAAGCTTTTGTTTATTCTCAACTATCTCCGAATGAGGCCCAGCTAGAAAATAAGCTAATAAGAAAATAAACTAGAATAGATACATTTAAAGGCAACAGGCAAAATGGGATGTTTGGTAATGTAATTTTTGCAGTTAGTGTGTAGCATCCACACATATCTATAGTGATTCCCTCAGAGTTTTTCAATACTTTTAAAAATGCCACAGGATATTTTGGAGAAGGTTTTTAAGGGATGTTTGTGTTGGCATTCAAAATACAGCATTCACCAATTTTAGAACCTTAAATTTATCATACACTGAATTTTGCTCATGATTTATTTATTTGCAAAAAATAAACCAATGGATTTCTTGCTGTCAGCATAAGTTGTGGTCAGATCAGTAGATATCATTCTTATGTAGTGTGTTTATTGCTAAAATTGCTTTTGAGGATCAGAATATGTTGTGTTTGTTCTTGCATTTTACCTCTCCCCACAAATCCAGATTTTATTCTCTTCAGAAATTTGCTAAGTAACATACTTTATGAGTTTGTCTGAAGAGGTCATCATATCTCTGTGAAGGAACAGATACTCAGTGTTTTACTCTTGACATCCCATCTATACAAATGTGTAGCCCACATCACTGCCAGTGGATCAGAGAGCTGGTGTTAGATCACAGTTGGATTAAAAGTGAGCTCACAGCCAAGTGGCCTGTCTTTGCCTGATGTTTTAGGACAACTTCTTTTGCAGAAATGTTCCTTACCTCTCACTATGAGGATGTTAAATAAAAGGAATGTAAACCTGATTCAGGAATTACTGAAGGCTGAGAAACCTTCATTAATTATTAGTCTTTTAAGAGTTTAACTTTAATAAAAACCTATAGTTGACCTAGTAAATAATTAAATGTTATAAACTGCTCTCCTCCCCCCCGCCCCCCAAAAAAATACTAAGGGAGGAATTTGTAAGAAGGTGCCTTTCCAAAAGACATGGGTTAGCCAAGCTCATGTCTTGCTTTAAATACAAATTTTTTAACCCTGTATGGAAATAAGTGGATAAAATTAAGTATCTGTAACAAACAGACAGACCAAACAATGTAATTACATATTTTGAATCTAGAAGGGATAAATATTTTAAGTAACTGCCTTTGTCAAACACAGTACTTGTCTGAAGGTGTGATAAAAGTGTAACTTTCAGGAAGTGACTATAGGGCAATTACAATCGATCAATCAGTCTCCTGCACCACAGTAATGACTGACATAGTCCATCTGGTTCTTCCTCAAGAACAGGTAGAAACCTGTAACCACAAACAGAAGGAAGAGCTGCATATGCAGCAATAGGCAAACCCTACCTGGTAACATCATTCCCATTTGAAGCAGCACATTCAAACACAGGTGTCTGACAGCTCCCCATGTCCACATCAGACCAGCCACAAGGGATGTGCAGCTTCAGGCTTGTCCAAATTCCAATATGGCAACATTTCATACACTGCTGACTATGACCACAACTCCAAAAATAGTGCAGGATCTTTCCACTGCCTTTAGGAGTTAAATCACTTTTGGGAAAAGCAGTGCACAAAAAAGTCTTTCTACAGATGGAATTTCTCAAAGTCTGGCAAGATGGAGCTGATTCTGTAACGTGCTGTGTTCCAGGTTTGTGACAAAAACCACGCTGATAACAGAGTCATGTTTTGGCTATTCCAAAGCCATGTTTTTGCCACATCAAGGCCTTCTCAGTTTGTCACTGCCTTCTCAATGAGTGAATTGAAGGATATTCAAGACAGTGGAAGGGCACACAGCCAGGCAGGTGACCTGAGTTAATTGATATTGTGCCATCTAATGTCGTCCTCATCAAGAAAGAGGAAAAAGAGGTTCAGGGAAGTTAGTCATATTTCGCTTGGGAACTGTCTGGGCATTGTTCTACTCAAGAGAGATCGTGAGGGATTATCTTTGTACCCCTTGTTTAATTTTATTTTTCTCTTCTTTCACTATCCCTTCACTTATCTTGATCCACCAGTCTTCTGGATTTTATTCTTTCTTTCTTCCCTTCTCCTGCCCAGGGCAGTGATGGGGTCACCATCCCTGGAAATGTTCAGGAGTGTGTCAGTGCAGCACCTGGGGACATGGTTTACTGGTGAACACAGTGCTTTTCCAAATGATCTTATGTTTCTATCCCACTGCAGGGAGGAGAGGAGCAAGTGAGCAGGTGCACAGAAATAAGTGATTGACTGCCGTGGCCAGCACTGACATTTCAAGTAGAAATGAAATGATACAGTTCCTTTCCAAGTCTGCCAGTGTCACTGTACACGCCTTGATATGTACACTGGCTTCATCCATTAAATCCTGAACATCCTTTATACATCTTGGTAGACCTTTTAGTTATAAGGCATATACCTTCACATGACAACACAAGTACACAAGATGGCAGTAGGCAGCTGCAGAGAGACAGAACTAAAATGCCTTTACAATTGTCATAAATTCCCAGGAATTTGAATACATTTTCTAAAAAATAAACCCAGCAAAAAAAGAAAAATAAGAATTTGAAAAGGCTCCTGGTGACTAATACTGGAACATTAACTGCTTTCTTCTGTAGATGTTACAGCTATAAAATTAGTCCCTTTTCTCTCTACCTGCAGGGCCACCACTGCCCTGTGGCTTGACTCTTGCTAAATCCATCTTCCTCAGACCTTTACTAATGCATTTTGACAGCCATGTTTCAGATTATATGTTCTGATGTAGAAAGAGTCTTTTTCTTACATATGGTCATGTGGGTTTTCTTTGGTTCATTAGCAATAAAATGCAGTGTAGTACAGATACTCAAGTCCTTGGGCTTAAGTTATCTCAGGAGAAGTGAGGTCTGACATCAGCTATAATGTGCTTCACTTTTTCACTTCTTTCAAAATCAAGGCCTTTGGAAGGTGTGCATCTTCAAAGTCACATGGAGTTTCACTGGTTACCTGGCTGAGGGAAGCAGCTCTTCCTAGTTAGTTGCAAAGGCTTATCCAGGAATGAAAGGTAATTCTCTGTCTAGAAAATTGTTCAAAACCTGCTCTTACCTGTATGACCTTATTTTAATGTGTTTTATTTTCCTTGCTTGAACATTTCTGTTATAATAAGCTATCAGCAGAACAAATTATCAGCAGATAGGCTGTAGGATCTAACAGTTTTTGTTCCCAAGAACAAAAATCCTTGGGCTAGTGTCCACTTTTAAGAATAGTTTTCTTCAAGGTTTTGACCCAGAATGTCTTTGAGTGAAAAATTAGTTCACTCGTGAAATGTATCAGAAATTAAAAAAGGAAGAATAATGGGTGTTAAACTTGAAACCTATTCTTTGAATTAAATTAAATAATACATGTAGTTAAGTTTTAGGACAATGTGGTAGTTTGTCTTGTGTTTAATGCCTACATGAATTTCACAGGAGAAAATCCATGGTTATGAGCCCCATGTCCCCCCCAGTGCTAGAATGGGTTCACAATTTCACTCTTGAGCTAATCCATCTATAACCTGGGATAAATTAATGTACAGTAGAGGGAAAGAAAGAAACATTAAAGTGCTGCCATTGCTGCCCAGGAAGGGGCAGATGGTGTCCAATCCATCTGTCTCCATTACAGACCTGTCCAGTTCTGTACCACGCCCTGTGAGGTACAACTGTGAGAGCACCTTCCCAGAGACTGCAGAGCAGCCTCAGAGTTTGCCTTGTGTTGTGCATCAGAGATTATGTGCACTATAAACATTACCTGGCCATACAGGTATGGTGTGTAGAAAGCTGAAGCTCAACTGGAGTCAAAACTGGCAATGGACGTGGAGGGCAGCAGCAGGAACTTCTGCTGCTACGAGTGATCAAATTAAGAAAACAAATAAAGAAAGTGCAGGCTCTCTGCTGGATGGAGCAGCTGCTGCAAGGACAGGAGTGCAGAGGCAGCTAAAGTGCTAATGCTGTATTTACCTCAGCCTTTACTGACACAGTGTCCCAGATCTTGGTGCCTAGGGACAGGATGCAAAGACAAGAGTCATGCAACTCTTATGGAAGTTTGAGCGATGGGACCTGACAGGATGGATCTGAGAACACCAAGAAAGCTCACTGATACTATTTCAAGGCCCCTCCTGTATTCTCAGTGAGAAGTTATGGAGATCAATGCCATTGACAGGTGCACAAAGGCAAATATTGCCCCCGTCTTCAGAGGGGATGGTCTGTCCAGGGAGATACAGGCAGGTCAACCTCGCTTTCTTCCTGAGGGAATCATGGAAAGAACTTGCTTGGAGCTTATTTCTGGGCATATGAAAGAGAAGAAAATGGAGATAATATCCTTTTGGAAACGTGACAATATATCCCCTCCTGATTCTCATTCTGTAGTGTTCCTCACAGGCTTACTGGCTTTTCCTCAGCATCTTCTTAGAGCATAATATAGCCTAATGTTGAATGAGAAGTAGAAATATTACATAATCATACACCTCAAAAGTTTGAATAAAGATGTGTGCATTTTTTCATAGTTAGTCCTATTTGATTCTTTTGTTTCCTCATGATTGTATTTCTAAGAAGAAAAAGAAATAATTGGTTTCACTCTGTGTGGGACAGGAGTGAACTGCCAGGTCTTTTGTCCTGTGTATAATAAGGACACAAAAGCACCTGCCTTGTTCCACTGACTGGGAAAGACTGATAGACTTGTAATACTGAACTGAGAGTCATTCTTCCATCTTTTAGTCTTGCACACTGTCACAAGGCAGAATTTCAGGGGTCATTTCATGTTACTTCATAAATTCATAGATGTTCCATCTTGTGCAATTACTTAGTATTCTCCCAAATACTGTGTACAGCTATAAGGCTTGATAACAGTAGAAAAATCACTTCAGGGTTTCAAATCAAACTTGGCAGAGATATATATATGTATATAAACTAGATTACATTTTTTATCTGATTTGATAGAATAGCGGTCTGTCCTGTTTAATTTGATTTCTAAATTTTACCTCCTGTATTTCTATTGCTATTATCAGCAGTATTTAAGCAGCCAAAGAGAAATACAGAAAGATGATTTATATGCTCCTGTAGCACCCTCTGTTTATGTGCTGTGTTTTGATGTGTGAGAATAAAGAAAAAAAAAAGCGCCAAATGAAGTCAGAAAAAGCAATAGTAAATATAGTCTCTGTGCATTACAGTTCCCTAAAGCTGTAGAAAATGCAGTCACTTCCCAAACAGCATAATTAAATATAAATCAAGATACTTCTGTTTTCTGAAAAGTTTTAAAATGTAACCTGCAAAACCACAAAGAATGTACCCTGTTTGAATGGAGGAAGGAGAAAGAAACCAAAGTAAAACTTTAAATCTCAAGGTTTGAACCCAATCTCAAGACTGTGTGGGACTGAAGTTCTGAAGATACTATGTCAGCAGTTGTGCTTTTGATGAAAAATGTTATTAAACGTGGCATAATTTCTAATGAATTTTGAATAGGTAAATATTTCTATGAAGTTATCAGTTTGTGTCTGTGTGGTTTTTTGGTACTTACAATAATTATCATGAACTTGTTCATGTGCTCCTTATAGTCAATTCTATTTTTTCATTGCCTATTTGTGTGTACTTTGATGTTCTTATTTTTGTTGCTTACTGAATTTTGACTACAGTTCAAACTAATCAATTAGGAGCTATTATGTAATCTGATAGATTTTCAGTTTTTCAGGGACATATTTGATATTTGAATGAAATTAATTCAAAGACTAAAGCCAGCAGGCTGGAAGTAAAAATCTCTGATTTTGTATCCTGCACTGTATCAGATTATTTGGTCAAACACAAATACTTTTCCCCTTTTCCTATATAGAAAAATATTTTTTTCTTATTCTTCATTGCATTGCTTTGAGATAAATGGCTGGGCAGAACTATAAATATTTTCTAGACATTGTAAATGTAAAAACTATATATTTTATATTGTAATGATAGTTAAACAATACTGGGATACAATAGTGTATTCCTGAATAGGAGAAAGGTATCACTGTGTATTGTGTATTTTATCCAGAAGAAGTCCTGCTACTGAATCTTTAACTGAAAACAAGTTGGGTCATTTACCGTTGTAACTCAAATTTTGTCACATTTAAAACTGATCTTATATTGCTCCTTTAAACTGTAAGAGATTGAAAGGCTACCATTTTAATCAACGTCTCTGCAACTAAATGGAGATGTTTGGGTGTTAAAGATTGGCGTGGGCAGCAACAGGGAGCATTAACTCCATCCTTCAAAGGAAAAGTGAGTTGAGTTGCACGGGACCTTGGCTTAACATTTAAAAACCTGTGGAGCTACTTTAACAACACTCTTACAATTTAACAAGGGAAAGAACATAAATTTTGCTCTCTATCTAAAATTTAGAGAAGGAATCTGAACAGAGAGAGTGGATGTCCTGGTTTCTTGACAGTGTATTTTAGGAGGTGGGACCTCTGCCAAGGCAAACCCCACCTCCACTTTCATTTATTTCCCTGCTCCTAAATTACAAATTTTTACAATTACAAGGGGGTGGCATGAAGAAAAAAAACAAAGTAACTCTTTTACTAAAAAACAACAACATCAAAAAAGAAAAACAAACCAGAGCAAAATAAAGGGACAAAACCCCAAATGATAACAGACAGAATGTCACCTAAACCCACCATTTTCTATCCTGGTTAAACCAAGAGGAACCTGGAAAAACTATAACAGTTGATAAGCTTGTGACTTAAAGCTTTTAATGCACAAAATGAAGTGTAGAATTTTTTTTTTTTGAGGTGAAATCAAAACAGATTATTTAAAAAACCAATTAATTTATTGAAGTGTGAATACCTTGAGACTCCCTAAAAATTTAAATATGTATAAGAAGAAAATTACTTAGGCTGAGGAAATAGGAAAATAAATAGCAAGATTAATGGAAGTTTTAAATTATTTAGTATTATAAACATGTAAGTGTATTAAGTAATAGAATGATTTTACATTTATACCACTATGAGTATACAGATACACAGCTGAATGCCTGTGCTACACCTAGAATATACAATGCCAAATTTGGAAAAAAGCAAGCTGATCTTTAAAAGCAGAATCAGAAATTGCTAGAATGCCCACCTTACCTGGAGAATAAAGGGAGTGGAGGACACTGAGCTACAGCTCTTTGGCAGACTGAAATTACACCTCTGTGTGCTGCACACTGGTTAAATGGTGAAATGTCAGAAAGGCAGAGATCCTGATGTACAAACTGAAGAAGATATAAAGATGTGTGTAAAGCGTCATTACTAGAAGAAAAGAAGTAAACCAGTAAATTAATTCCTATGCTGTAGTTTCTTTAGCACTTTAGATTTTTATTCTCCTGTGCTGGAGCCTGGATTTGCAAAGGTATAAATAATACCAGGTTTCAGAAATTAGCTTAATAATGACTAACTTAGGCAGAGGAGTTTCCCAGAATCAAGAGGATAATTTATAAAACCTTTCCTCAGAGACAGTCTGAAGATGGATGTTTTTATACTCCATACCTGGCTCCATGAGCACTTACAAAAGCTTGCAGCATCAGTGCATGGGAACTGATACCCTACTGTTAATATAGGAAATATTAAGAATGACAGCAGATGGTCTAGCTGTAGAAATAAAAAGAAATAAAAGAAATAAAAATTTTGGCAAAATATCTTAAAAAAATTAAGAAGAGAAGTAACTTCTACAAAAGGCTCAAAAAATGCTGAAGAGAAATTGTCCATGATTTATAGAAAGTGTACTGTGAGTCAGGTAATTTGGCTAGAAGGAGAATGAATTTATCATCTTAAAAGGAAATCTTTGTTAGGCCCAAACAAGCCATTTGATTGCCAGAGTAAACATTGTTACAGATTGAATTGCAAGCTTTACTTCATATTATTTTGAATCATGACGCAGAAGTACCTATGAAACCTGTATAGTTCTTCTAAGGTTGTGGTGCTATTGCAGTACAAGGAGACTGTGGAACTGTTCAGATGATGTCACAGAATTGTCTACAATTGTCACAGAATATCTTGTGCATCCCACAATACACCTGAGAACAAACTCAGAGCACAATTTGGATACAAAAACTCCATAGGTTTTTGTATGAGAATGAACACGTTTGGATACACAGGGGGTGCAAATGCTGTTATTGGACTCTCCCTGGAATCTCCAACAGGCAGCTCTAGAATGACTGTCAAGCCCTCCTGTAGAAATTCAGCCTTGTAAGAGACATCACCAGTTGCCTCTGAGTGTCCAGTCTGCTCCAACATCTGCCCATCCTTCCCATCA
>VYZS01038822.1:3515-15456 GCA_013400695.1 Neodrepanis coruscans
AGGTATGTAATTATTATTTTTACTTCTTTTTTGCTATGCATCATATATATGTCAAAGAAAGCTGTTTTTCCTAGGTATGCCATCGTCATGCCAGGTCATGTATTAATATTCATATCATTGAAATATTCATCTCTATGATGAAAGACTGTTATTTTTGGGGCCAGGAAAAACAAGCAACTAACCAAACCAATCAGCATTAACTGAAACCAAAAGGAATTATCTTTCCCTCTGTCTCCCAACTTCTGGCCAGCAATTTCTGCAGTATCCTTTATGCTGGCATTAGCAAGAACGTGGCTTTGCTGTAAATTAGATCTGGATGAAAACTTACTCTGAAAAGAAGAAATTTGCAGTGGCATGTGCTAGAGAGCATAAGATTCCTTTCTGCTAGGGTTATAGGCAAGGGGAAAGGAGGAGAACAAAACTTTTGGCACAAGCCCAGAGTCAGATTAGCTTAATCCAACTGTAAAACTGCAGAGTTCACATAAAAGGTTTAATCTAACTCCTGCCAAACAAATTTGCCTTTAATTACTCATGCGTTAACATAAGCTACTGTCTTGTATTTGAAGTAAGATGTTATTAAATGCTAAGCGTGAACTCTGAGCCATGATAAGGATTAAGAGGCAAAGTAGTCTGCAAGTGCCACCTTGGTTCCCTTGCTCTCTCACGAAGAGCCTGCTTGCCCTATCCATCTCCATACGATTTGGTGCTGCAGGACACACTATTGCAGTTCTGTGAATGGAGGGAAGTGCTGTATTATTGCAGGGATATGCTAATTTTACCTGGAAATTTAAAATTTCCACAGAGTTCCAAGGACCCTTCAGATGAAGAGTCAACCCAGCTGAATACTGATCTTCCATTTTCCTGCATGGCTAGACAGCCGCAGTCTCCTAGACAATTCAGCGCAACTCAGAGCAAGTCGCTAATCATGAATATCTTGGGGGGAAGCACCTCTGTCAGAAACATCTGGACAGACCATCGGATCAGGCAGGCATTGTTTCCCAGCCGGCGCCCACCTTATGAGAATGAAGAGGATGAAGACGATTATCAAATGTTTGTACCATCAGCGTCTACATCCAACACAAGTTCAGCTGTTGCTGGAGAAAGAAGAGGTTCTTCTGGCCGTCCATGCAGCTGGCACTTGGGGATAGTGCACCAAAATGAAACTTGCAGCCCCACTCGTCACAAAATTGTTAGACGGGCCAGTAGTGCTGGTGAAAGTAACACATGTCCAGCGAGCACAAGGTATAAAATAGGGGATCATGGTTCTCAAAGGGAAGTGAAGATAGCAGAAGTGAGCAGTAGGAATGCATACCCTGAATCTTCAGAGGAGTTGACTATTGATGATATTGAACATGTTTATGATAACATAAGCTATGAAGACTTAAAGTTGATGGGTCTGACAAGAAGGGAAGAGACACACCGTCGTCCCCAGAGATCTGCTAGAGACTCTCTCTATGAAGCTGAAAACAAAAGCAACTTAGATTCACCCTCCAAAAAGAGGACAGTAAGTCAAAATATGGCCTCCATTCATCCTAGTAGGGAGGAGATACTACTCAGTAAAGAAGCACCTACTTCAAGTTTGGATGAACTCAGGATTGTTGAAGACAGTATCTATGACACCATAGTACTTCCAGAAACGCCACTATTGAATTTTAAATGTGACCCCTCAAAATCCTCTAAAAATAGAAGTTTTTTGGAAAAAGACTTTGCATATTGTGACAATCTACAACATTTTGTTTCCGAAGAGAGTCTCCAGTTCAGTGAAGATGAAAGTCCTTATCATCGTGTTCCTGTTGACAATGACTATTTGAGCTTAGTAGATAGCTCTTCCAACTCTGATTCGCTGTCCCATAAGTCTGCAGCAGATAAGCTCTCAGAGGAAGTAGACGAGATTTGGAATGACCTGGAGAACTACATCAAGAAAAATGAGGAAAAGACGAGAGATCGTGTCCTTGCAGCCTTTCCTGTTTGTAAAGATGATATGCAGGAAAGGCTGCATGCTGGAAGTACACCTGAACTGAGTAAAGATGTAGAGTACTCACTGTCTACTCTCTCTCTGCCAGAAACTCCTGTTTTCCCTAAAACTGCAAAGCCCAGGGCTGCCACCATTAGTGAGGCTAATCTCAGGCTTGAAGACACTGCACCATGCAAGGAGAACTCTTTTATGAGTCTAAATAGATCTTCCTTCTCCAGTGAGATGCCTTTTGTAGACAGTCCATATGAACCTGCCAGTAGTGTTCTGTCCAATGCACATGTAGAGAGCATGGAAAATGACTTGGCTGTTGTGGATAAAACAAAGAACAGAGTTTTTATGATGGCAAGGCAGTACAGTCAAAAAATTAAGAAGGCTAACCAGCTTTTGAAAGTTAGAAGTCCAGAGCAGGAACAGCCAGCTAGCAGACAACAAAAACTGAAACACAAAGATCTTGCTGCTATTCTGGAGGAGAAGAAACAAGGAGGTCCTGCTATTGGTATGTTAAAAACATGTCTATATGGATACATTTTTTGAGTAACTTTCAGTGAACTTTGTGTTCTGAACTGGAAGATTATGAATTTCTCCCACCTTGTTTGTTGAGTTTTAATATTGTATTTTCTGTGTTACCACTGAAATGAATTTTCTGGGACGGTTTTAACACGAATAGTCCTTTATATCTCATTTTTTGTCAGTAGGTGATAACTTCGGGAAGAAGTGGGGTGGTGTCAGGAAAGAGCAATTCAACTGAGGCTGGAAATAGAAATCATGCCTGAAGCACTATTGGCCATTTTACAGAAAAGCAGTTACTTCTTTTAATAGTGTGATCTTCAGAGTTTGGATTAATCAGTTTATTTTCAACAAGTCATGTACATTTGCTCAGGTACCATCCACAATCACAAACATAAGCACAAGGAATAGCGTCAGATAAGAAAGAGCTGGTGGTCTTGCTCTATCTAATCAATGTGCGAAGTCATAGATATGTAACAGCTCTGGAACTATTCTTGTCTATAATCAATTGAAACAAATTGAAAACATGGAGCCAGAAGACTCCATGCACTAGAGTGTCATTCCTGCCTTCTTGTGATATTTATAGAAGTTCCTAAATATCATATTTACCAGGCCATTTTTAGAATGTTATTTTCCATTTTAACTTGAAGCAAGCAGCGTATTATTGAAACTGTGGGCTGCATTGTGTCCTGCATGACTATTCATTCTGGCAAGACATTTTCTGCTTTTGTCAATAAGTACTGAAATGAGATGCAAAGGGTCTTCCAGCCGCCATTGTTTCACGTTACTTTGTTGAGGCTGAATATATTGACACAACTGAAAGCTCTTCTCTTGGTTGTATTTTGAGATTTTTAAATTGTCACATGATTAATTGGAATGGATTCCTTGTCTCTGCTAAGTTAATTCTCTCTCCTTTCTAGGTGCCAGGATAGCTGAATATTCCCAGCTTTATGACCAAATTGTCTTTAGAGACTGTACTCCTAAGGTCCAAAAGGAAGCCTGGGCCACTCCTCAGGAGTCATCAGCCGGGAGGTTTTCCAAACCCACGGCCCCATCTCCTCCGCATTCCCAGCCTGCCAGTGAATGCTCAAGAGCAGAAGATTGGCTTTTGCATTCTACATACAGTAATGGTGAGCTGGCTGACTTCTCTCCGTGGTCTGAATCCCAAGACCCAAAGTCCAAGAACTCATATACAGAAGCTGGCACAAAAACCAATTCGAAGCAGTTGCCATCAGCTGGCTCGGTGCCTTCCCTTCAGATTTCTAACCGTTTGCATGTTCCTGCGCAGAGGTGGAGTGCCATTATAAGCCAACCGAACAAAGAAAACTTACATCAAGATCACATCTATAATTCACTTGGGAGGAGAGTAAGCAATGTAAAACCACAGGCATACAGCAGGTCACAGTCATCTTCCTCAATCGTTGTAAACAGGTCTGGAGAATCAATTGTATATACTAATGAAATTGATAAGAAAAAGCTCCATTTGAATAGGAACTTCCGATTCAACAGTCATCAAACTCCTAGTATTGCTTCAGGATGTACAGGGCCAGACATGAGAAAGCAGATCCCTGAAAACTGTTCAGATATGATTCTGCAGGATTCTCAAAAAGTTCTGAGAGTGAACAGGGCCTCCCCTCTGACAGCACAGATGGCCACTAAGAACTATTTTTCAAATTTCAAAGATTCTGAAGAAGGGGATGATGATGACTACGTTGAAATAAAGTCTGAAGATGAGGGATCTGACTTGGAGACTTCTCAGAACCAAACAAGGAAATCAGATCCTAAACTGTGTAATGCAGATGCTGTTCCTTCTGAAACACTTTGTGGCAAAACTGTGTCCTGTACTCCTGCAAAGTCTGCAAGCAGCAAACATGCACTTGCCCCATATCTGACTGCATATAGTGATTCGGATAAACTGAATGACTATCTGTGGAGAGTACCATCTCCTAATCAGCAGAATATTGTTCAGTCTTTAAGGGAAAAGTTTCAGTGTCTCAGTTCAAGTAGCTTTGCTTGATACTTTCAATAATTTCTAGCTATATTGCCTTATCATGACAGAGTATATACTAGGACAATCAGTACTGGCATAATGTATTTCCATGATATTACACAATCAGGCATTGTATCACAATGATATTGTAGATAGATGTGAAATATATCTTTTTAAAAATGGTTTAGAATCCTAGACATGAAAAAGGCCACATGCGCACTCTCTGGGGTCCCTCGCCCTAGCGCAGGTGGACTTCTCATCTCCTGTTGGACCTTCACATCTCTCCCTTTGTTAGGTGTGATATCTCCTGATTCTTACCATTGAACCAGGTGTGATACCATTTGATTCTTAAAACATTTTATCACATGGAAACCTTAGTGTTTGGACTTTCCAGTTGGTGTCCAGTGTTCTGCCTCAAAAGTACCAGCACGATTACTCTGCTTACATACAGGAGTATTTAGCTGAGCAGCTGCTCCTGTGACTGTGCAGATTTCTGAGCAGGGTTCTGGTAATTACATCAACAGACTATGTGTGCAATTGCACATACTTTCTTACACGTTACTTTTCATCAGACAGATTTCAAATGTGTGGGACCAATGCATATGCTATGTTACTTTAGAATAAGCTTCTTAGCTTTTAAATAAAATCTAGTCCTAGTGCTTGCTAGGCTCTTCTACTTTCTGGAACTGCATAATAGGCAGAAGACAGGCAGTGGTGGCTTTTTATGAGAACCTATGAATGTGACATAGACTTTGTCTGGGGAATGGTTTTGGAAATAGAAGGGGAGCTCCACTGCTTGTGAAGACTGGACCAGTTTTGGTACCTCCAGTTATGGTGGTGTTTGTGACATGCAAGCAAAATTTGAGTATCTTGTAGCTCAGCAGCCAGCAGTTGAAAGCTGCTATGTGAGAGTTTGCAAAGTAGCTGTGTGCTGTATGCAGTGACCTGCCAGGAGTTTGTTCGTCCCAAGGCCAGGTAACCGTGTGAGAGAATGAGGCTTGGCCAGGTACTTGGTTGAAATGTTGATCATGGGGCATAGGCATGGCCGTAGGTGGTTCAGTGATAATGGTGTTTGAGTGACAAGCAGCCATCCCCAGGGCATGCATATACTGTGCCAGGAAATGACCCTGCCTGACAGAGAGAGGTAAAATGTGTATTTTCTAAATCAGTCAGGGCTGACTCTAATCCAATTTGTATACCATAGAAGTATCTTAAAAAATGAGAATACATTCCATTCTTTGCAAATAATGTATAGAATAAATGTTGCTATTTAGAACAAGGGCAGGCTTTCCAATATCATGCACACTTACTCCCCTTAGTCATCTTTGTTGCACAGCTTTGGATTCTGTTACTTGAAGGCACTGTACCTAAAAGAAAGCCTAAATATGTCTAGACTGATCATCTTGTTTGACTGTTGTTCTTTTTTTGGTGCTTAAATTCTTCAGATTACATGGATAAAGCCAGTACCGAGTTAAACATATCAATAAACAAAGGAGTTTTATTGAAATACTATTTTTACTAACCACATATCACTCCCCTCAGCTACAAGGCACTGTACTTCTGGAACAGCTGACTATTTACTACATTGGTTACCATAAGGAAAACCTTCAGTTATCAACATTCAGCTAATTACTTGTCGATTAAGATTTGAGGACTTGAATTTATTAGAACAGATTAAATTATTTACCACATGTATCTTGCATTGGCTAGAAATTGTTATTTTGAGGGCTGGTTGGTCATGGTCCTTGCTAGCTCATACCACAGGGATACTTGTTACGGTCAGCACATCTGCTGTGATAGGACCCTTATCTATCTAGTAAAACTCGACTGAAAAATAATGTTGTATATATTTAAGATGCCGAGGTGTAGCAGAGCCCGTATTTATTTAATATAGCTTGTAAAGTATTGTAAATATGGATAGAAGGTAAATCTGTGCGCGCACGTCTAGATTTGTTTAAACGGCTTAGGGGAATGTTTAACTCGCATCTCATACAATCAGTGGAGTTGGGAGGGGTAAAAAAAAGAAAAAACAACCCAACAGAAAAAGGGACTTCTACTAGCATTGTAACTTCTCCCAGGGACCATTTCATACTATTTNTATGCGCATGGAGGGAGGAGGGGTAAAGGGGACCTTGGGGATGCTTCCTAACTCGGTGCGTTGGGATGGGTTTTGAGGTGCGGTTTTGAGGGACATCGTAGTAAAAATGCCTCCCTTGCCCCGGAGCTACTGGGTTTGGGGGGTTTTTTTGCCGTGGTTTTTGGTTTCTGTTGCAATTTAGGATCGAACAGAGCAGCTTTTACGTTCAGATTCAGGTGAGGCTGTACACTTAAGTGTTCCTGGAAAAACGTGTCCCCCAGCCCTGTCTCATTCAGTCTCTGGCGGGGTAGTTTGCCACGGCATGAATTGGTCATTGGCTTCTGCAAGGGGTAGGGGGTGAGGTATCAGAAATCCACTCTAGGCCGTGTTTTCCTGTGTTCGTCTTTAGGGTTAGGGTTAAGGTAGGCTTGCTGTGGGGGACAAACACACAGATAAGTTTCCGGGGATCTCCTTCCTCTGGAAGGTAGGTAAGGATCATCTGCATATGCAAAATGTATCAGAGGCGAGCCGGCAGCCACTTAAACCAGAATTTTTTTCCAGAAAGCATTCCCAGTTCCTGACAGTCACCGGCTTTTCCAAGAAGCAGTGTAGCAGACAGAGCTCCTCTGTCTTCCTTCTGCCAGTGGTTTTGAATGGCATCCATGAAAGTAGCTGGTCTTCTGCTCTTGGGGCTGATGTTGCTGTTGTTAAGCTGTGGCAGCCCCGGGTGTAAAGGCATCTGCATCTGTCACTGCTCTGGACGAGGGTATGGAAACGAAGGACTCACCTGAGCCAGGAGTGCAGGGTGGTTCTCTGCTGCATTTCCTGTGGTGGGGCTCGACAAGCCTTCTCATGAATTTGCACAGTATAGCTACAAAAAAAAGTTTATAACTATAAAGCTATGAAGTTTTGTGGATGTTGGAGCAATGACATACATAGCTGTAAAAAAAAAAAAAAAAAAAAAAANAGAAAAAACAACCCAACAGAAAAAGGGACTTCTACTAGCATTGTAACTTCTCCCAGGGACCATTTCATACTATTTTTAATAAACGTTGAGTATGCAAAACGTTGTGTACGGTGTTGTGCCTTGCCGGAGGGGGCGGGGGGGCCGGGGCGTCGAGGGAGAGGTGATGGTTTCTGCCTATCGGAGCTGATGTTTGGAGGTGGTTTGGATGCAGAGGTTTTGTTGCGGAAGCGAAGCGACGGAGCGCCGGGGCGGGGAGCGGGCCGAGAGGGCAGGCGGTGCTCCAGCTCCGCCCGCCCCCTCACCTTGCTCCGTCTGGGTGCCGCTGCTCCTGTCGCTGTCGAAGTGCTCGGGAGGGATGAGTTCCGCGCTGCTGAGACGCTGCTTGTCNGGGTTAGGGTTAAGGTAGGCTTGCTGTGGGGGACAAACACACAGATAAGTTTCCGGGGATCTCCTTCCTCTGGAAGGTAGGTAAGGATCATCTGCATATGCAAAATGTATCAGAGGCGAGCCGGCAGCCACTTAAACCAGAATTTTTTTCCAGAAAGCATTCCCAGTTCCTGACAGTCACCGGCTTTTCCAAGAAGCAGTGTAGCAGACAGAGCTCCTCTGTCTTCCTTCTGCCAGTGGTTTTGAATGGCATCCATGAAAGTAGCTGGTCTTCTGCTCTTGGGGCTGATGTTGCTGTTGTTAAGCTGTGGCAGCCCCGGGTGTAAAGGCATCTGCATCTGTCACTGCTCTGGACGAGGGTATGGAAACGAAGGACTCACCTGAGCCAGGAGTGCAGGGTGGTTCTCTGCTGCATTTCCTGTGGTGGGGCTCGACAAGCCTTCTCATGAATTTGCACAGTATAGCTACAAAAAAAAGTTTATAACTATAAAGCTATGAAGTTTTGTGGATGTTGGAGCAATGACATACATAGCTGTAAAAAAAAAAAAAAAAAAAAAAAAAAAAAGGAACATTTTTGCTTGTTAAGGTTTCTGAACACCAGCCCTCATTGTTTACATGCAACCATAATTTTGATGGTTAAAAGCATACCTGTGTAAGCATTTATGTTGTATCGCTGACTAAGGTAAGCTTCTGCTGACTAATGTTAGGAAGGTTTATTTTGTTAAAGATTTGCCTGTTACTATGTTGCAGCAAAATCACCGAGCGTGCAAAGAAATCCTTGGCCTCTCTTAAGAGAAAAAACCCTCACATTGAGCCAACACTTGCCATTATTCAGGTAAAGTACCTCTGTATGTTCACTGGCTGTGAGAGATCTTCAGTACCACTACTTGTCTGACACTTCAGAAGCACACAATGCAGGAAGTAACTTTTATTCTTTTTTAATGAAGAATATTATCTGCTTTATTATAAAGCAAAGCAGTAGAAGGAGGTAATTTCACCAGATTGCCCTTCTTCAGGCCTGAGACAGCCACAGCAAATTTCAGACTCTGAGAGCTTTGCAAAGGAAGAGGACAATTTTGTCCCTTCCTCCTTTTCCTAATATAATCTTCCCCATTTTAAGTATGGATCACTTTTTTTCACAGCTTGTCTAAGTTGATTGGCATAGTTGAGTTAAAGTGCTGTCTTGACCTTTATTTAGCTTGAAATTTTTATTGCAGTCCTGAACAAAGCGTTCATGTACCTGAAAATGTGGGCCTTCACCTCCTACCCCTGAAATAACATTGCCAGGGTTAATGAAAGACCCTGTTGCTTCCTGTTGGCCTTGTTACCTTTGGACAGCTGAAGCTTATCACTGTGTTACTGCTGTTCTAAGGAGAGGAAAATCAGCTCAAACGTGCCTGTGTGAAATAAATGCTTTGTGTCAAGTGTCGGCATCCTGTAGAAGCAGCAGCACTTTCTGATGTGAAGAAATATTGCTGTAATTGAGAGCTGTTGTTTTACTAATGCTGTGAAGAGCTTTCCAACCCACTGATGCTCCCATCTTTGAGACAGACAATCAAAATCAGAGATGAGGGTTGCTATCCTTGCAGAGCTGAAAGATGTCCCTCTGTAGATATCTTAAGGTTTCAAAGCCAAGTAACTAGGGATGTTTGTCATTCAGAGTGGGACCCAGAGCCATGCAGGCAAAAATGTTTTTGTCCCTTTTTCCTAGGATAATGATATTGGGTTTTAGTGGTCACACCCTGAAACTCTGAGCCAGTATGTTTTAATTTTAAAACCAAACTGTAAGTATTTTGTAAGTACTGCTTGTGAATCTAATGTAATGCAGCAATAGTTTTATTTCAGGAGGTCTTCTAGGGAGGCTGCCTGAACAGGCTCTCCCTGGTAATTGTTTTTAATGTTTTCACAAAACCTTCTAGGGCTATAAGCTTAAGGACTGCTAGGAAAGCAATGTATTCTCAGTGATCTGTTGTTTCTCGCTCCTGTTTTGTCTTCATCCAATTGCACCATGAGCTGAACTAGGGCTTCGATCCACCCGAGCCTGAGGGGTCTAAAGAAGCTTCCTTTCTTCCACATTCATCCCCTGAGTCTGTTTTTCTGAATGTTCACATGCGTGCTTAATGCTGGCGCAAGGGAAGGGATGTCCCTCTTGTTCCTGTTTACCCCACTTGGTTTGCATCATGAGGTTGCTGTAGGAACACAGGCCCTAGATCCTTCTGAGTGAAATTCATCCAAGCTGTGTTTGCCAGCTGTCAGTCACCCTAGCTCTGGTTTTAAGGACTGAAGCAGAGCTCCTTTTAAGTGTGTGTTTGTTAGTATGAAAAAGACTTGCTTAAGTCTACAAATGCTCTTGTGATGTGCTGTTCTACCACGTAGTCTGGGCAGAGCCTTGGGATTCATGCTGCTCTACATGTGCCTCTTTGCACCCAGAGGAGCAGAGGGAGGACAGTGAAATGACCTCCTTTGCCAATCACTCCTGGCTTACAGCGGTTGGCTTCACATGGCACCACCTCTTAAGCAGTATTGGGAATGAAGAGTTGCAGACTGATGCTGCTATGGAACGGTTTTAGGACTGTTAGTTTCCTCTTCAGTCAATTAAACCTAAATTGATAGTGAGATTGATAACCTGCAATGCTTATTATCCATGTTGAACCTTGGTTGAAGCTGTGCAACAGATTGGTGGGTGCTTCTTAATTTTCTTGAGGCTGAAAACTAAATACAGCATCAGGATCTTGCTTAGCAGTGGAGCTGTTGCCTTGCAAAGCTCAGTGATCCCCTGCACATTTCCTGTCCTGCCCTTATGCTCTGCCAGCCCATGTTCTGAGCTCTAGCCCCATGCATGCTGCTCTGTGGATTTGATAGGAACCTGTTTAGGGCAGGGACTTTCTGTATCCACACAAGCTAACTGTTCATCCACCAGTGCTGCAGCAGCAGGGACATTACAGGGGACAGTGTGGTACTACCAGTTTTTCCATCTCAGTTAAACCTCTCCAACAGTCAGTGTGTGGGTATGTTTCCACATTTACTGGCATAGGGGAGCAGCTGCTGAGCTGTCCTTAGACCTGTCTCTTCTTCCCTTGCAACAGTGTGAGCCCCACACAGTGTTCTTGATGCAGCAGACTGTGCTGCCACTCACCTCCAGCTGCTAGATCTGGGGAGTGGGATGCTCCTGGTGCAGTGCCAGGAATGCTGGCAATGCAGAGAGGGAGCCAGAAGATGGAGGGCAAGCCCTTCTTTGGCACAGGAGTTGCCTCTTACTGTGAAACCTTTCCTTTTAAATGCTCTTTTTTTTCAGTGTCAGCAGTCTTGAACTATTTGGGATTAAAAAGAATGGCCTTCTGCTTCTTTCTTTAGAATTGATAGACTTTTTATTTGTTTGTATACCAGTGGACATAAACATCAACCTTTTTTTGCTTAGATGTGTGCATTAGTGTGCTTGTATTTTTAAGTATATAATTTTAAAACTCCATTTCTGTTTTGTTCTCCAAGGTGCATAATGATCATTCGATTCAAGAAGCAAACAAGGACTTTGCCAAAGAGGTAAGTTTTAGCTGGTATGTGTATTATTAGTCAAGATTTACTTGCCTTTGGTAATTTTCCATATTTTCTTCCAACAGGTTGGTCTGCGTGCTGTTCATGTCTGTCTCCCGGAAGGCAGCAGCAAGGATGAGGTAACTGAAGTACCTGAAGGACTCTTTCTTTTTAGCTTTTGTCATGCACTTATGTTTATTGCTGACATTTGTTATCACTTTGACTGACCTCTATTAACTCAAATTAGAGTTGGGATTACCTTGGTTCAAATAGCAAGTTTTATTCACTTGCTGGCTAGAGTGGGGAAAAAAGATAATTGTTGGGCTTTTTAAGGCAGAATCAATAGAGTAATGTTTTGGTTTTGCGTCTAGTGTTTAACTAGACACGTCCCCTCATACCAGCACATATATCCGGTCTCCCGCAGTTGCTTTTGCTGAAGTTATTCAGAGAAATAAAAGATTGATATTTTTGGGGGGGGAGGGTATGTGGGGGGGGGGGGGGTTGACT
>VYZS01038822.1:15483-29418 GCA_013400695.1 Neodrepanis coruscans
GTTGACTTTATTTCTCTGCTTATTGATACTTTATTCTCTTGTTAGCCACTCAGGTGAAGGGAGGGGACATCTCCTGGCCGTTCGAGGCTCGGAGCATGGGGACCCAGAGTGCTGCAAACAGGAGTGAGCACGGGAATGGTTGTGGCATGTCAGTGAGGGCATGGTATGGCAGTTTGCACAGGCAGGGCAAGCAGGCAGGGGTGAAGTGGTGTTTTTGGGGGTGGTTTGTTTGTTTGTTTGTTTGTTTGTTTGTTTGTTTGTTATTGTGGTTTTTTGTTTGTTGGTTGGTTTGGTTTGCTTTTGGTTTTTTCTCTTTTTTTTTTTCTCCTCTCTCTCCTCCCCACCAGCAATGGATTTCAAACTATCAAAAACCATTGCTAGCAGAAGTGTACTGACACAAACAGAACCTCCACTGAAGGATGCAGCTGTCCAGACCCCTGACTGCAGGGAATACCTGAGCCTCTGATAGTACCAGAGGATAGTGCATAAAACACCTGCATACAGTGTGAGCAGGTAACTGATCTGCTCTGTATGGTGGCAGAGCTCAAGGAACAGGTAGAAAGACAAAGGAACATTCAGGAAAGTGAAAGGGAAATAGATTGGTGGAGTTACTCCCTTCCATCTGTGAGAGACGCTCACCAGGAGTCAGAAGAGCTCTATGCTTCTTACCATCAGGCAGAAGGACGAGACAGTAGATGAGGGGGAATTTATTACCTTTCTTCTCAGGGAGGTAATAAAATTACCTCCCATCCCCTCCCAGCATTTCAGGTGTCTCTTCAGAACAGGTACAAGGACCTGGACCTAGAGGGTCAGGCAGATGAAACTGAAGAAAATAATTTGTCTGCAGTGTCTCTCAGTTACACTTCATCTGTCAAACAGATCACAACCTCTGGTATTAAAAAGAAAAGGGTAGTCATAGTAGGTGACTTCCTTCTGAGGGGAACAGAGGGCCCTGTATGTCGACCGGACCCGTTCCACAGGGAATTCTGCTGCCTCCCTGGGGCCCAAGTATGGGACGTCACCAGGAGACTACCCGAGCTATTTCAGACCTCTGTTTATTACCTGCTGTTGGTTTTCCAGGCCAGCAGTGATGAAGTTGATAAGAAGGGCACCAGGGTAATTAAAAAGAAATTCAAGTCTCTGGGTTAGTTGATTGAGGAGACAGGAGTGCAGGTGTTCTGCTCATTTTCTTCAGTAGCAGGGATGAATACTGAAAGGAACACGAGAACCCACATGATCAATAAATGGCTCAAGGGCTGGTACCGTAAGCGGAATTTTGAGCTCTTTGATTGCAGGGCAACTTCTACTGCACCTGGCTTGCTAGACCCAGATGAGCTCCATATATTTAAAAAGGGCACCTTTGGAAACAGGGATGTAACTCATGAAATGTTTAAGGATATTGCTAGGTCATGTAGAAAAAAAATTAGAGAAACAGAAGCACAGTTAGAACTTAAACTGGCCACTTCCATGAAGCATAATAAAAAATATTTTTTATAAATATATTAATGGCAAAAAGAGGGGCAAGGACAACCTCCCCTCTTTATGGAACGTGGAGGGGAATATAATAACTAATGATAAGGAAAAGGCAGAGGTGCTTAACACCTTTGCCTCAATTTTCAACAGTAAGACAGGTTGTTTTAATGACAGCTGGCCTGCTGAGCTGGTAGATGGGGTCAGGGAGCAGTATAGCCCCCTACTCTGGTAATCTAGGAGGAAGCAGTTAGAGACCTGCTGAGTCACTTGGATCCTCACAAGTCTATGGGATCAGATGGTATCCGTCCTAGGGTGATGAGAGAGCTGACAGATGAGCTCACCAAGCCACTCTCCATCATTTATCAACAGTCCTGGCTTGCCTCCTGGGAGGTCCCAGATGACTGGAAGCTGGCCAGTGTGATGCCCATCCACAAGAAGGGCTGGAAGGAGGATCTGGGAAATTACAGGCCTGTCAGCCTGACCTCAGTCCCAGACAAGATTATGAAACAGATAATCTTGAGTGCAATCACACAGTACCTACAGAATGGCCAAAGGATCAGACCCAGCCAGCATGGATTTAGGAGGGGCAGGTCGTGCCTGACCAAGCTGATCATTTTTAAGACCAGGTAATTGGTGGATGTGGAGAAGGCTGTGGATGTAGTCTACCTGGACTTCAGCAAAGTCTTTGACACCATACTCCTGGAAAAGCTGGCAGCCCATGGCTTGGACAGGTGCACTCAGCACTGGGTTAAGAATTGGCTGGATGGTCGTGCCCAGAGAGTGGTGGTGAATGGTGCCACATCCAATTGACAGACAGTCACTAGCATTGTCCCCCAGGGATCAGTGTTGGGCACAATCCTGTTTAATATCTTTATTGATGATCTGGATGAGGGGATTGAGTTCACCATTAGTAAGTTTGCAGAGCTGGGAGCAAGTGTTGATCTGTTAGAGAGTAGGAAGGCTCTGCAGAGGGACCTGGACAGGCTGGATAGATGGGCAGAATCCAACAACATGAGATTTAACAAGTCCAAGTGCCAGGTTCTGTGCTTTGACCACAACAATCCCCTGCAGTTCTACACGCTGGGGACAGAGTGGCTGAAGAGCAGGCAGGCAGAAAGGGACCTGGGGGTGGTTGTCATCAGCTGGCTGAACATGAGCCAGCAGTGTGCCCAGGTGGCCAAGAAGGCCAATGGCATCCTGGCCTGTATCAGGAATACTGTGGCCAGAAGGACCAGGGAAGTCATTCTTTCCCTCTACTTAGCACTAGTTAGGCTGCACTTGAGTATTGTGTCCAGTTCTGGGCCCCTCAATTTAGGAAGGATGTTGAGATGCTCAGATGTGTCCAGAGAAGGGCAACAGACCTTGTGAGGGATCTAGAACCCAAGGCCTATGAAGAGCAGTTGAGGGAGATGGGGTTGTTTAGCCTGGAGAAGAGGAGGCTTAGGGGAGACCTTATTGCTCTCTACAAATACCATAAGGGAGGCTGTAGCCAGGCAGGGGTCAGTCTCTTCTCCCAGGCAACCAGTGACAGGACGAGAGGACAGAGTCTCAAACTGCGCCAGGGGAAGTTTAGGTTCGAAGTTAGTAAAAAATTCTTCACAGAAAGAGTGATTGGCCATTGGAATGGGCTGCCCAGAGAGGTGGTGGAGTCACTGTCCCTGGAAGTGTTTATAAAAAGACTGGATGTGGCACTTTAGTGCCATGGCTTAGTTGAGGAGATGGTGTTAGGTAATACCTTCACTTTTCCAACCTAGTTAATTTCGTGATTCTGTAAGGTTTAAAGTATGTGTTAAAAAAGAAACATCCACCCCAAATCCCTAGAGGTCTGAATTCTTTACCTTGTTGAAGGCACGGCACTTAAGATAAAGTATGTTTTAAATATAGCAAACCATATGAAAGTACAACCAGTGAAGGAATGTAGAGTAAAAAATGCCACTGTTTCCAGATGACGCCCTTGTGCTTGGTGAGTTTGATAATCCTGCATCTTGTGAGTTTTGTGTATTGTTTTGTATTTAGTACATTTCGTTTTTAAAATGTTACTGGCTTGCAGTGTAATCTCAAGAACTGCTTCTGGGTACATTGAGAGTAACTTACTGTGAAGTTTTGTAGCTTATGGATAGCAAGATATCCATTTAAGAAGAGTGGGCTTTTGAAATTAAGAACAAATACATTTTGTTGTGGATAAGTGTGCTTTATCTGCTGAATAACAGTAGGAGATAGGTAAAATGTAGAGATTATGCAGCAGTTCTTGCTGTTACTTTGAAGAAGTATCTTAGAAAATGGTTGACCTGTGTATTTAAAGAGAAACTTGGGGTATTTTTGTTATTTGAAGTAAGTTACTATCAACAAAATTTGTAATGATTTGATTGCTCTCTCGCTCTATGACAAAGGTTTGTTCTATTTGTTAAAATTCACATGCTCACTTGTGTTCCTGGTGTGGGAAGCTGGGTGGGAAGGAGGTACTGCCTGTGTACAGTAAAGGCAAGTTAATACTACATGGCTTTACCCTGCATGCAATATAAGTAATTTAAATGTTGTGATGATGGTGAGCTGAATTAAAGATGCAATTAAAATGGAATACTGAATTATTTTTCCAGGAAGCAGAAGTACACTTTCAAATTTTAGTTATTGTGTAGGTCCCCAACATTTTGTAGCATATGAGAATTTTTTTTTATGCAAAATGTGGATGTTTTCATATCCATATTCTGATATATACACTCATCCTTTCTATTGTGATGTATACGAGGCCTGTTAATGTCAAATGGCACAGGGCCTTAGTATATACACCTGCTTTTGCCTCAGGAGTCAGCAAACCAAAGCGGCATTTCCATGCCAGTGACATGTTTGTATAATCTTTGTTTAGCATGGAAGTGGTATGTTCTCTTGGTTCAGAGTCACAGATCTAACTCCTACCGAATTCCCTTAGCTTAATGTTGATTGCATATTGAGTGTCTGGGTAATAGAGTTCACAGTTATATTGAATAGTTTACAAAAAAAGCATTTTCAGAAGATATGGTATTAGTTAAGGAAAAAAAAGCCTTACACTCATTTTCTGTTGTATGTTAATCCAATTTAATTACACTGCTTTGTGATAATTGCACTCTGATTTTATTTATATGATTGGAAGACCTGTTTTCATGGCATTTCTCACCTAAGAACTTCAGCAAGTTTTATTCCATTGTTTTCTTCCTGGTCACAGCAGAACAGCATGTATCACTATGAATCAGCGTTACACTTTAGAGAGTAAGTAATCAAGGATAGGTCATACAGTCTCAGATGTCAAATATGACCAATAATGAACCACTTGTACTTGCATCTAGTTCAGTATTTGAAATTCATAAACTTTTGTGCAGTGCCTTGTCAACATAACAATTTTTCAGCAAACAATTGTCAGCTCTTAGGATAAAGGTGTTTTGAGAAGGAAAAATTGTAATAATATAGGCTGGTTTAATAAAATTAATTTTCTCTTGTGTAATTGTATTTTCTAGTGTTATAACTTTTTGTCCATGTTCTGTGTTGGGATGTGATCTGGTCCAATTTTGAGCTATGTTTTAACTAAGGTGTCTTGTTTTTAAAACCATGTTGTGAAACCATTAGAGCGATCAGCTTTGTGGAGATTTGGAATGCTGGAAGAGAAAATGCTGAGTTTATTTTGAAAGGTGTTTAGAATATAGTTGAGTAATTTGGTGAGCCATGGAAATATAAAATGAGGAAAGCAGGTTATTGCCTTTTCATTTAAAAGTTGTAGTAATATGCAAGGGAAGCAAAGGTGGCAAGGAAGCAAAGTAATTAAAAAAAATATACAGGTTTTACCTCTTTTTAATTAGATTCTCCTTTTATCTGTTGTTCTGATTTTTAATGCTTTTTATTAACTTTCTAGATTGTCAGTGAAATCTTGAGACTTAATGAGGATCCTAAAGTGCAAGGCCTTGCCCTTGACCTCCCAGAAAGCTTATATAGCAGTAAGGTTTTAAATGCTGTGAAACCAGAGAAGGATGTGGATGGGTAAGTGAAGCACTTGAGAAATAATATTAGCAGACATAAGGCTGATGGCTTTGTAAAATCAGTTTTCCCCTGTGCTTTTCATTAATGGATTCCTCGGTCAATGTGTCTAGCTTTGCTGTTGAGCAGTGATAAAAGATGCCTCTGAGTCAATAAGTCTTCTGCTGAAGTAATTTTGATCATTATCTTTTCAGTCCTTATATAATATATATTTCAGCACATGGTCTTTTCAAAAAAATAACACCTGAAGTTCAATTTAGTGATACTACCTGAGGTTTATTTCAGTACTTTGATAATACAAATGGTAGTCACAAAGTACTGAATTTTAAGAGGAAGGATTGATGGGAAAATTGCAGAAAAGGTTTTAGATTCCTTATGGCACTCTCTCGTGCTGAGGGAGTAGACTATAGTTTGGACCCATTAGCACAGCTTTCCAATCAGTGTTGAATTGCACTGCTCTCTGAAGAGACCACTGGTGTAATTTAGGTGTCTGTGTTACCATTTTGCTGGTCTTGCAGCCTTCCTGCTCTGGACTGCAGGCTGTTACCCTTTTTTTTGTCTCCCTCTCTCTTTCTTTTTCATGTCAGTTAAAAATGAAAAATCTTGCAAATTAGTTACCTTTCTGTTATTTGATGTATTTGAGATGATCAATAAATGGAGAATGGAGCATCCTTGTGTATGAGAGAGAATGCAATGCAGCATGGAAACACCTGATTGCCGCCACCAAGCCAGCCTGATCCCAGGAGGATGTATTGCCTGTGGCTTGCTTGGCTTCACCCTGGCAGCACTGCTCTGGTCTCACTTCAGCCACTGAGGTGTTTTGACCCAGTGTGCTGTGGGTAGCCCATCATGGCAAGTAAACAGTTGCCTCTGTAATGTGGGATGGTGTTACTTGCTTAGACTTGCAGATCCCTTTCCTGGCCTCTCTTGAGGCTCAATGTTTGTCTAACTAGAGTGTGGGATGATACAAATTAGCTGAACTATGTGACTATCTAAGGATTTGCTTTTACGAGATGTGTTTGCTCTTGGGATTAGCAGTTAGTTACTGAGGATTTATGTTACACAAAGTTTTTTGGGGGTTTTTTTGGTTAAATTGCTTTATTTTTCCACTGCAGATTATCCAGTGTAAACCTAGGACACTTGGTACATGGTGATGTCTCTGACTGTCTAGTTCCTCCTACAGCATGTGCAGTAATGGAGCTTCTTAAAGATCTAGGTGAGTATTTCTGTCATAATTACTACATTAATTTTAGCATAATTATTTTTCTCAGTTTTAATACTGACTGGGAGTCAAATATAATCTGACTTGTCTATTCTAATTTGTCTTTTCTTCCCATGGCATGTATTTGTCTCCTGCTAATGAGAAACCTCAGTGAGATCTGAATGTAGTATTTGCAGAAACAGGTCTCAGTCCTACAGATTTTAGATATTAGGCAGGTATTAGCTGCCATCAGCAGATTTCATCTCTCTTATGCTATATGACATCTGAGTCCTCAAAATGAAAAATACAAACATCACTTGCAGATTTCACTCAACAGTTTTGCTTAGTGTGAACAGCTGGAGAAACCCAGGAGAAACCTTGCTGCTGAGCAAATCTTTTGGTTTGGGCTGGGCTGTGCAAATGCTGACACTGAAATGGCACTGTAAACAGGCAGGTTTACAGTGTGTGAAGATGGTTAGTTTAAGGCAGTGTTTCAGAAGCTATCTCTGTTATGGTGATTCATAATTGTTGAAACAAGGATTTCTGTAACAGAACTGTAAATAGGAGGTGAAACGTACTTAGTAACAAATGAGAATTAAAAGATTTGTGCAAAATACCAGAAAACCAGAAGAGTGGTAGTTACTTATTATTGTTTTGTAGTTTGTAAGAGCAGTATTTGCTTAGAATTTAGAGAGTAGCCAGGAAACAACGTAAAACCTGTGTTTTGTGTCATGCGTGAGCTCCAAAAGACTTGCCCGTGCTGGTACAGCTGCTCTAGTTGTGCAGGCACATGGCGCTGTCCTGTCACGAGGTGCTTTGATGGCATTTCTGGAGGGCTTTTGGCGGTGAGTGGCCTGGTCAAGGCAGACGTCCGTGTGGCTGTTTCAACTCTATGCCTGGTGGAGCCTGTTGCTTGTGCCTTTGCAGCCGAGGGCAGCTGAACAACTTACCTTGTGTCGTGCAGATGGAAAGACTGTACTGCTGGTGGGAGCCGGCAGGGTGGTCAGTACTGCCCTGCAGAGCATGCTGCAGAGGGAGGGAGCGGTGGTCATCAGCTGCCAGTGGAAAGCCCCACAACTGCAAAATGAGGTGAGTGCTTTTTCTGTCTGCCCTTGATCATCATGCATCCCCACTATCTGGACATCCCTGTCAGCTAGTCCCCTGGCACTGCTTCTCTTTGCTGCCGTTCCCAAGAGAAAGACTTGTTGCAGTTACAGGTGGCACTGGGTCTTGATAGTAGTCAGTGTGGGTTAGGATCTTTTCTCCTTCCTGCTTGCTGAGAAATGGTGCAAACGCTGGTCTCTGCCCTATGCCGGAGTTCAGAGAAGAGCAATGAAGCTGGTGAAGGTTCTGGAACATAAGTCTTATGAGGAGCAGCTGAGGGAGCTGGAGGTGTTTAGTCTGGAGGAGAGGAGGCTCAGTGGTGACTTTATCATTCTCTACAACACCTAAAAGGAGATTGTAGCCAGGTGGGGATTGTCTTCTCCCAG
This sequence comes from Neodrepanis coruscans, assembly GCA_013400695.1. Classification (NCBI taxonomy): domain Eukaryota; kingdom Metazoa; phylum Chordata; class Aves; order Passeriformes; family Philepittidae; genus Neodrepanis; species Neodrepanis coruscans. The sequence goes on from VYZS01038822.1 coordinate 23,650, forward strand.
ACAACTAGTGACAGGACAAGAGGATAGTTTTAAGCTGCACCGGGGTACCTTTAGGTTGGACATTAGGAAGAATTTCTTCACAGGAATGGTGATTAGATATTGCAATGGACTGCTCAGGGAGGTGGAGGTGTTTAAGGAAAGATTGTATGTGGCATTCAGTGCCATGGTCTAATTGAAAACAATGGTGTTCGGTCATAGGTTGGGCTTGATGATCTCAGGTTTTTTCCAACCTAACTGATCCTGTGAATATTACTTGTAACAACAGCTGATGTGACTTCATTATTTTACACAAGCAACTGCTGTGAGAGAAAGAAATCGACAAACAAATGTGTGAGCTTTCCCTTGTACTTTCTGAGAGAAATGCCCTCTTCTTGTCCTGTGATATTGTCATCTGTACGAAATTACTTTCATTGAATTTGTGTCCTAAAGGTTTGCAAATACTGTGTCTTTTGGGACAAGAAAGATCCCAATCTTTTATCCTTGAAGAGGACTGTAAAAGGATTCAAATAAATTCAGGAACCTTAAACCGAAGGATTTAATTTATATAGTCTCTCTGGTTGCTTTTAGTCACGACTTAGAAGTTGGTATGACTTCCTGTCAAACTGCACAGTTTGTTCCTTAGTCTCAAATTTCATTGAATACAACTGGGAATGGTCTGTCCGTGGGGCATGTGCAATGGCGTTCAGATTCTGGCTGTGGGAGTGCACGTTGCTGCAGAGCCTGGTTGCCAGTGGCTGTAGTGGTGAGATGCCGGTGACAGCTCTTGTATTTGACAGCATGTACCGCAGGGTGGCAGCCAAGGCAAAACAATGGTGTCAAACCTTCGGGTTTTGGAGGCAAGGACAGGAGGAGGAAATAAATTTGAGCAGCTGTGATAGAGAGTTCTCTGGCAAACTTGTGTTTTCACAGCTGCGGATGTTTTTGTAAGGCTTGTCTCAGCTCTCGGCTTTAAGTGACTGACAGCACTTAGGAAACATATGCCTCTCTTAGAGATGGAGTGTTGTGAACTTGATCCTTGCCATGTCTCATTCTTCAGTTATTTCTCATTGCTTGGGCTTGTGCTATAGGACTGCTTTGGGCTGGATGGGGTGGGTGACAGGACAGCCAGAGATGTTTCTTTCACAACAAAAAATTTGGATTGAGCTCAAGGCTGTGCAGTGCTGTCTATAGCTGGAGAGAAATCTGTTTCCTTCCATCCAGCTGCTTTTCCATAACCATGCTTTGCTTTTTGGCATTCCCTGTACCTTACCTCTTGCAACAGGTCACTGATGGGAAACAGAATGAAAGGCGAAAGTTTGAGGCTTTGCACATCAGTCTTCATTTTAACTTTTGGCAGTAAAGGAGTTTGTACTTTCCCTGCAGGACTAAGCAGCAGAGCTCAGGGGAAACTTACCTTCCTCTTCCTCACATGTAAGCCTGGAGCAGTGTGTCACCAGTAATGCCCAGAGCATTGCTGAACCTGTTTGGATGTAACTCTAATAGTTAACTCTAGCTCCTTGATAAAATCTAATGTGTGCAGGGAAAACTATCCTATTTCATATTCCCAGAAGCTGGAGATTGAGAAACTGAGCACAGCTTTCCTACCAAACAACGCTGTTTAGTGGCAACCTGTGTTTGAAGTACAATGTTGTTAGTTAGCATGATTATAGTTGGTGAAGTGAATTTCTATTCTTCTCCTTGTTTAGAATGTGATTAAATAAATACAGTTTAAAGGTTCACAAGGTTTCTTCTCATGAGGTTTTTTGAATTTAAATTTTGAGTAAGAAGATGTGTTAGTTGATGTTGAGGTTTGTCCAAGACTTGGAAGCATTAATTCATGGTTTGTTTTTCCTGCACAACCCACTAACTTCTCCTCTGTCTGAATGTGATGCCTCTATGGTAGCAGTCTGTATGCTGTTGCTTGGCAGTATAACCTGTGGTAGCATAATAACTTCACTTGTGTGTTATTTGTCTTAATCCATTGGCCAGGCCTATTTGCGTTGAAGCACTAGCCCTGCCCTTATTGATGTAATGCCTTTATTAAATGGAAACTGTTACCTTAGACTAACTCTGCTGATTTGTTCTTCTTTTTAAAAAGGACAGCATAACAACAACTGTTTTCTTTAGAAATTCTTTTAATTTAAATGAGTCATACAACACTAAAATTGTTGGGGGTTTTGGGTAAGGTTTTGTATTGCTATGGACTTGTTACTGCTTCTTTTGCTCATGAACTTTTGCAAAAATATTTTGAAAATTATCAAGAGGAAGGTATGTTTTAATCCACCTTAGGGAAGTGGAAAAGTCTAACAATATAAGGGATAGCTCTTCTGACAAACAGCATAATGCCATCTACCATCTGACATTGTGTATTCCTTCGAGCAAGTCTTTTCTGTCCTATGACAGAAAAAGGCAGTAAAGTCAATAATGCTACATTTTTATTTCCTTCCTTTGGCAGAATGAATAATGAACCCACTTTCAGTGTTCTTTTCCCTCTCCACTTAATATTTTGTTAATGTGAACAGATTTATATTTCTTTTTGTTCCATTTTGGGTTTGCTTCATTTCTTAAAAATAATCATGGCACAGCTGAGCCACTTCCTTCAGCACTCTTGAGCTTCCTGGTTTTTTTAATTAAATTACAAATGAAAGAAAGCATTTCAGAAGATTCTGGCAGATTCATGCATGGTCTCTGTGAAGGAACATTGTTCTTTTTGCATGGATATGTTCAATGTAAAAGAAATTATCAAGTCAGAGATTAAGACCTAAGTAATTTGGTGGAAATCATTAAGATGTTATAATTCTGTTAAGCTTTGTATAGATAACTCTTCAAAGCACATTCGCTGTGTTGTGCCTGAAGAATTACCTAGTGACATACTTTCAGGAATATCTTCCTTAAAAATTTAAAATGGAACTGCCCCAAAATCAATATTACAGGTGAAGATTGGGAACTGATGTGATTAATCCTTGATTGTGTTAGCATTATGCTTTCTAGTTTGAAAGGAGGTTATTAAGTAGATTCATATTGAAAAATACAGATTATTTTCTTGCCAAAACATGGATAATACTTAGTACCTATAAGATAACAGAATTTTGCTTCAGCCATTGAAATACAGTCATTATTTCACCACGTCATCTTTAATGTAGTCCATATGTGAACCACATCATGCCTGTTTTAAGACAACTGCTATCCTACTATTTTATTGTAAAAGAACTGAAAACTGGCATATCTTGGTATAATTAGGAATAGAAAAATTGTTCACAAAAGCCTGGTTGAGAGGTATCAAAGTGGTTCAGCTGGACTGCTGAATGGGAAATTCCTTTCCACGTTGAAAAATAACTTCTTTTGGCCACAATCTGCTTTCCTTAGAGCCGACACTTAAGCTTCAAGCCCTTAGACATCTCTTAGACATTTACTGTCCTGTTTTTGTTGTCTTAATAACACCAAGAGACTTGGTACAGGCAGAAAAATACATTTCATATTGTAAGCATGAAAGACCACGAGGCAGGGTATATGGATTCCAGGGGAGGATAGGGAAGGAGAGGAGAGCTGCATGAGAGCTTTTAGTGATGATGATGTAGACAAAGTATTTCTACTTCAGCATTTTATGTGCATCATCTCTGTTCCTTGTAATTTGAAATTTATCTCCCTGTCTGTAAGGTAGCGGAGCAGTTACTAAGGCACACATCGTAGCAGAAGGCTTGATCCCACAATGGAGATCTGGACTTGATTTTCACATGCCCTATGTAGGGTGAGTGCGTTCAGACTGATGTGGTAGGGAAGGAGGGTCAGTGTCTGGGCAAGAAGATGGTGGCAGGGAGCTGGTGGCTGCTTGCTCTGGCTCATCCCTGAGGACCATGGCCGGGTGGGAGAAATCAGAGCAGAGCGTCCATAATTGTTCTGCTGAGTTGCCAACGATTTGCAAACCCTGAACTTCCTGAGGCAGAGATAGAACTGGAAGAAACCACATAAGGAGAGAACATACCTTGATGGAAAAGGTACCCAAAACTAGTCATTGACTTAAAAAAATTTCAAGCTTTCAGGAAGTAATTAGAATTGCTGTAATTGAAGTGGAACTTGGTCTGTTAAACTGATGTGCATGAAGATTTTTTTGATAAAGAAACTTTTGAAAAATCTTTTAATCAGGTTCCTATTTCTCATCCAATCTCTTAAATTTTATTTGGCCTAGCTTCATACCCAGGAAACTGAGGGCTTTTACATTTCAGATATTAATTTTAATTTTTCTTTTGTTTGATCATATATTTAAAAATGGCTTTCATAGCAGTCAGTTTTAACTATGGGAAAATAAAATTTTTATCCAGACTTCACAGCAAAATGGAGTTTCAGTTATCTGTAATATACAGCTACTTTGTACCATTATCATTAAATACTTGGCTGGAAAGTCTGTATTGTTTTTTTAACATTTGGTGTTCTCTTTTGGGAATGGGTGGTGCTTCTTAATCTGCTTCTACTTAAATCTTGGTGAAGAGAATCATATTTTGTTATGAGGTAAGGTTTCAGATTATTTATTGGCACAGCTCTTCCCAACTGAAAAAAATATTTACCAGTGAGAAGGCAGGATACTACTGGACTATTAGCTTACTTTGCCTTCAGCCTATCGCCTAGTACATTAAGGAGGGTTTGGCATGGTGCTTGTCACTCCTTTTTCTAGCCAGCCTGGTGGAGCACAGGGAGCATGGGGCAGGCGGCCACATGTTCTGCCTTGTGGATATCTCGTTGACTTTCTGGCTATGGCTGCCTGTAGTGTCTGGCTCCTGTCAGATGTCTCCTCTGTCCAGGAACTGCATGGTGCGTTTGTTACAGAGGTTGAATGTTATGATTTCATTGAACTTTTCCCATCTCTAACGTCTGTGATTGGATGGAGATAACCCTGCACATACATCCCAAGGCTTGCTACTTGCTTTAGTGATTAAATAGGCAGTCAAAAGGTTATGGCAAGAGAGGAAAAAACCAAAAAAAGCAGAAGAAGCATGAACACAATTTCTTGCAGGTGAAACCAAAAAGCCTTGATGGAGATCACATAAATTTCTTCCAAGGGCATCCAAAATTCTGTAAACAACTATTTTGCTTTCAGTGGACTTGCTTTCCCCATTTCTGGATACACATTTTAAAAATGCTCACAGGGGAAAAAAAATTTCTGCAGTGTTTATGAGATAGATAGAAAGATATAGATATAGATATAGATAGACTTACATAGTATCAACTCTTCAAGAACTTTTTCAATAGTTGCACATAAAATGTTATTTTCTTTGTGAAATAAGAAGGAAGTTACACTATGGAAGGCTATACGAGAAGGCTCTGTCTTCAGCCCGTGGCACAACTGTTCATTGGCATGTGATATAACCTGGAGGTTATATATGGAGGAGGTGGGGCAGGGCAATTAGATGAAAGGTTCAGCTGGTTTTCTGGTAAATTTATGGGTATGTGCAGTGTTAGCTATCTGAACTAGTGTTAACATTGGCTACAAAAATAATTGTGTTCAGCTGTTAAGAACATTTTTCAACATTAGGGTCGGTAGTCATCCAGATGAGTATTTGGTCCCATCAGTTGTTTTCTGGCATTATAGTTATATTGAATCAATTCTCTTATAAGTGTGTTGGCTGAACATTCATTAAAATTATTACTTGTTGCATACAGCTCTCAACTGGTTCATCAATTCTCAATGCTAAGCAGTGTGCAAAGCTCTGTCTTTGTCCCAGAGGCTTTGCATAGGAACACATCTTGACTTTCAGTGTGTGGTTTCTTAAAAAAAAAAAAAAGCTTGGGTCCTGT
>VYZS01038823.1:0-18807 GCA_013400695.1 Neodrepanis coruscans
AGGGCCGGCCGCGCGGTGGCCCCCACGCTGCCCACCCTGGCCCATCCCCGCGGGTGGGCGCCCAGGGAGCAGAGGGGAAGCAGAGGCGGGAATCCGCCGCCCCCCCCCCTCAGCCCTGGGACTCAGTGAGATCTGCTGCCCGGGGGCTCCAACACCCACCACCACTCGCGTGGCGCTGGGCCAGCCAGGTCCCCGTGCCAGGGGAGTGGGGGGGAGGGAAAAAAGACCGGTTTTAGCTTCAACCCACAACACCAAACAAAACCAACAAAACCACCAAACCAAGACAAACTCAAACCAAGAAGATTTAATTAACAGTTGTTATAATCAACAGTGTTATGTACGGGCTTAAAAATGTCAATGATGCCTTTAGCAGTGACGAAGAAGATTGATGTTCTACATTAGGTACTCTTTACTAAGTTCTACATTTACTTTCATTTACAAAGCAAAAGAAGATTACTCTTCCTTCCTTTTCCCGAGTGTCAGTTGTTAATCTTGGTATTTCACAGGTTATTAAAGCAGGTAGATTTACAGCCTTTGCAAATTACTCCTCATTTATTGACACTACCCACAGTTATATGAGCAGAACAAACACTAAAAGGGCTACTGATTCACCTCTGAGCCCATCAATCTTCCACTGTGTATTTCCTACAACTTCTAAGATAAGGAATTGTAGAGTGTGACAGTCAGATGAAAATTGTCCCAGTGGTTAAAAACTTTACCTGACCAGTCTGTAGTTCCTTAGCACAAATTCCTTCTACAACCTTCCACAAATCCCAGGCCAGGACCTTGTGGTATAGGTTGCAACCATAAGCATGGTGCCTGGTTCTGGGAGCAACCTCTACAATCTGAATATGCATGTTTCCATCTTTCTCCTTCCCCTGTATATGTGTACACCCCAACCATTAAGAAATTTAGTCTACCTCTCTAGGTAGACCAGTCTGAAAAAAGTGCAGGAGTACTGTTTCTGGGATGTGACTTGGAAGGCAGTGAACTGGACAAAACCTCCACAAGCTAGGAGCTGTAGAGAAGACTGAAAATAATGAATAAGATCTAGAATGCAGAATCATTTGTAGTGAGGTGAAATCAGATGGGGAAGGGTTTGGAGAAAAAAACAAGGTCAGGAATAGATGTTTGAGATGGGAAAGGGTAAACCACTATTCTGCTGCAAGAAAGGAAAGACAGACAGAACAAAAAAGTAGAAAGAAGAATGAGAAAGCCTATGTTTAGATGGAAACTAGTCAAAACCTGAGAGACATGTCCTTTTCACAGATATTTAGGAAAAATGAAATTCTAGAGTCCTAATGTCTATAGTGCATAAGATAGATGAATCCTACTCTAAGCATTGTTCTCTTTTAGCTTCATTTGCTAAAGATAATTTGGTCATTAAGCCCTTAACAAACCTGTGGATTTCCGTCAGTTTTTCCCCAAAACAAGGAAAGTGCTGGCTGTTTTTAAACTGAATTCTTTCTCTTCAGAGGAAGCCAATACCTGCTGCTAAACTCAAATGCCAGATGGTACATTTGGATGCACTTAGATATGACCCACTACACAGGAGGGAGTGTTGCCCATATAAGATGATACCTTTACCCCTTGGGTTTGCATGAGGGATCAAACTTCAGCAGGCTGATAAGGCTGAATGTAGAATGATGATGTACACTGCAGCTGATTGACTGTATTAGCAGCTCAGCTGGATGCATCAGGAATTTAATGGCTTCAAACAGGTAGCTTTTTTCCACCTTAGGAACTAGTAGTTCTTGCAAATGAATAAACTGCAAAAGTATCTTTCTGGACTGACTTAGAGAAGAAAGGAAAAGAGAGCCAGAATGGAAAAAAGAAGCCTGTCTTTCTTTTCACCGACACTCCTAACTTCAGCCTTTTAGAGTGGTATTTTGCACTCCATTTTGCTCTCCAGCCATATTAAAGCATCTGCTATGAGTCTTTGAAAAGGAACTTGCTCATCTGTAATGTTTCATGCACATAACAAAACAAAAAAAAGAATCCAACCCACTTACCATATGTAGATGTGTAAAGAGATGTCTGTAGAACTAAACTGAGCAAGAGGCATGTATTTATTTATTCACAGTAATAAAACACAAATAATGACTCAAAATGTCTGTAAGTGTCTTCTAAAGCAATGCATATCTCTGGAGTCTGCTCAATTATAGGTGTTCACTAAGGTGACAGCATCCTAGAAACATAGAATAGTTTGGGTTAGAAAGGACCTTTAAAGGTCATCTACTCCAGTCCCCCTGCAAAGAGCAGGGATATCTTCAGCTAGATCAAGGTGCACATGACCTCATCCAACCTCACCTTGAATACTTTCAGGGAGGAGGCACCTAGCACTCCTCTGGGCAACCCGGCCCAGTCTCTTACTACTGTAATGGTAAAAAAAAAATTCTTAATATCTAGTTTGTATCTGCTCTCTTTCAGTCTAAAATCATTACTTCTTGCCCTATAAGTACAAGTCCTACTAAATTCTGTCCTTGCCTTTCCTTTAACCCCCCTCTAATTTTGAAAGGCCACAATAAGGTCTCCCCAGAGCCTTCTCTTCTCCAGGCTGAACAACTTCAATTCCCTCAGATGTTCCATCCTGTGACTGTCTTCGTGGCCCTCCTCCTAACTCATTCCAACAGGTCAACATTCTTCCTGTGCTGTGGACCCCAGAGCTGGATGCAGCACTCCAGGTGGGGTTTCTCAAGAGCAGAGTAGAGGGGCAGAATCACCTCTCTTGACCTACTAGTCTTGCTGCAGTTCTTTTTCACCTATAACATTTAAAGGATCTCCTTGGGAAAGAATTACAGGATTAATGTGTCACATTTACATCAAAATGACTGACCAGCGGAACACAAATATCAGAGTTAAAATCTTTAAATTACAGTGTTTCAAAGTAATTAATTACCTGCTTAATTTTGCAACCACTTAATTTAGGTTTAGTCATGAGATAGAGGGTCTCACTGTTTCTAAATCATTTTTTAAGACCTTTATACATTGGACTGAGTGACATTTTGCAGCATTTAGTTTAAATGATTTAATCATACACACTATGGAGAACTCAATGTCATTTTCTCTTAAACCTGATTCAAAATTATTTCACTAGGTATCCTGTAGCTTTCATACTGTGAGAAATAGTGAACATCTACTCCTTAATCCCCTTCTCTGTACTACTTATGGTATTATAAAATTTAACACGTCTCTTCCCCCTCCCTCCCACAGTTTGTTTTCCAAATTGAAGGTCTTGAGATTGCTTACTCTTTTTCTTTGGATGTTGCTCCATTTTGCATACCAGTGTTGTCATTCTTCTCAACACCCTTCCCAGCTCAAGTAAAACCCTTTCTAAATCAATGGCAAGAATTTAACTAAATGTGAAATATATTTGTGGAAACAGAACGTTAACTCCTACATTTCTTTCCTATTTTTCAACATGATATTCACTCCTAAGAGATCTTCATTTTTAGCTCATGATAGCTTTACATGCCTTTGGTAAGAAATCTTTTTGAAATATTTTTGAAAATCCGTATGTATGAACAGCTGTAATCATCTGCTCACTGGCATCTTCAGAAGACTGCAGTAAACTTGGAACTAAAAAGAAATCTGAGATAATTTTTCCCCTATATCTCATATTTGCACTTTACCCACTGACTGACTTTTTCTCTCTTATAGTTTCTACAAATTTGCTTGATACAAGTGTTGGATTTACTGCACTCAGAACAAACTCTGTAGCTCTTTTAAAAACTGATGCAGCACCTGCTTATATTTTTAATATCTAAAAAGGCTTTCAGTATTCTGGCTGCAACTGTCTCAACATTTTTATTCACTTATATAAATGTCTAGGATTAAGGATAGAAATAATTAATTAATCAGTAAAATGCTATATATATCATGACTGAAAAATAGTTTCAAACAGACAATTTCCAAGCAATAATTTCAGTCATCTGTCAGTCCAGGGAGACCATACAGCAGCCTTAGTTACCTGAAGGGAGCCCAAAGGGAGATTTTATACAAGGGCACATAGGGATAGGACAAGGAAGAGTGGCTTCAAACCGAAAGAGGTCAGGTGTAGATTAGATATTAAGACTGTGAGGGTGGTGAGACACTGGAACAGGTTGCACAAAGAAGCTGTGGATGCCCTACCCATGCAAGCCTTCAAGGCCAGGTTGGATGGGGCTCTGAGCAACCTGGTCTAGTGGAAGGTGTCCCTGCCCATGGCAGGGGGGGTGGACTAGATGATCTTTAAGATCCCTTCTTACTCAAATCATTCTATGATTTTATGATTCTTCTTCTACTATCACTTCCCTTTCTCTTAGACCTCAGATCTGGTATATGGTAGATAAATACTATCTCCAGAGCAATAAACCAATAAAATCTGTATAAGGAGATTTTTTTAGCAATTCCAGTCTTGGAGGGACTCCTGCAAGCATTTATTTCCAGTAAAACCTGAAGCCAAATGCCATTTTTCTCTTATGGAAATTGACAGGAATAAAGTGTGGTGCAGTCTTAGCGTCAATATGCTCACGTCTTCATTGCTGCATTTACAAAGGCCTGCCAAGTCCTCTCAACAAAATTCATTATACAAAGTAAAAAACCAAATGTATACTAAAATCTCATCTAAAAGTAAAGGATCTGATGACTTACTGATGGAGGAAGTAAGAGATGCTTCCAGACTACTCTTAAGGATGTACCGGTTATGTATGGTTTCTCTGTAGTTCTTATTCAGAGAAAAACATATACAGGAGTCTCTAAGCTTGGAAGATCTCACAGAATTTGCTATATATTTTTTTGAAAATTTCTTAACCCATATTGCTTTACCCTAGCCTGAGCTCTCTAATTTCAAACAATATCTTGAGAAATCTGTCGAAAGTGAGATATTCCCATGCAGAAGCCTACTGACTTTATACTCTGGTGAGTGGGGAAAGCCTAGAGCTGGCAGTGATAACTCATGTAATCCACCAAGCAAAACAAATCAACTCACTCCAAATTACTTCCTGAAGTTGTAGGGAGTTCAGCATGGAAAGAAAGTGATGTAGCTCCACTGGTTTCCTTGTAAAGTGGAAGGACAGCACAGCAGCACACAGCCGCAGCCTTTGAGCTGAGTAGCTTTGTGTTGAGGCACTAAATGAAAAATTGAGAAACTAGGGAACAATTTTCCTGCTTGTGAGCCTCCACAAAAATCTCCATCTGTGAATCCTATGATACAGAAAACAGGTTAATAGTGTGTCAATCCGAAAAAATAAAGTTTTTTTTTCTTGGCTAAGCCAATATATGTATTGTCACATGCATCAATGTCAAGCTTTGCAGAAATATTTCAGAGGTTGGCAAATAAGATCCACAAGTTTAAAAGATCTTTTCACTAACGTTGCCCTGCCTCTCAGAGACAGAGTGGGGATGAGTACACTGAAGATGAAAGGTGCACCTCCTTATGAGTAATAAGACTTGTGTAAGTATAAATAAGACCCACTCCCATTTTTTTCAGAATATTCTACCATCTGACTGATTAGAATAAAAATATCCTTGTAGTCCCTGAGATCATCACCTGCAGACTTATGTAACAGTAGAAACTGTTTTTCAGGAAAAAAATTAATTGCAGCCTATTATTAGCCATGAAAACATTGTTCAGTGTTATGAGTCATGGTTCTTGTCATCAAGCTAAATGCCATGAAATGTATTTCCTAGGAGCATTATCCTTAGTTTTACTCAACACAGTGGTTGTGTTAGCACGGCTAAATGCTGGCTCTCCAAGGTTTTATTATGAAATAAAATGGGCACACGTGAAAGGGCTGTCATATATTTGGACTTCTGCAGAGGAGGGCTGATGCTGCCATAGCAACAAAATCTCTGGGCTGTTTAAATTTGAAACCATTGCAGTTAAACTCCCTGTTGTGACAGAAAACATCTGTATTAGTAACTGGCCATCACCCTAATTTTTGCAACTGCAGTTGTTTGCAGTATGATCCATAGTTGTGTTATCAGGGGCTGTATTTCTTTGTATTTCATCAGGACTGATGCTTCTGTAGTCCTTCCACCCACCTGACTAAGAACTAAGTCAACATCAGATTTTCAGAAGACAGAGCTCCATATTTATATACCTAGATACCAAAGCTGTGACTGAAGTTGGATATTTTGATAGTAACATTGTCTTGATGTTGCTATTATTTGGTTGTAAAGTATAATCTCATGACTTACAAATAAGCATATACATATTCTTGCATCTTATTTTATGTATTTACATGTATATATTTCACCCTCAATCACAAACTAGGGACAGTAAAATAAACCTTTTGCCAGACACATACTTCTCATATTTCTGTTCTTCTTTTCCTGGACTTAGCAGAGGGCTCCTGGTTTAGAATATTGCTTCCCTGCTTAAAAATGGTAATGATGAGATGCTTTAAATTTCTGCCTTTTCTGGCATTAATTTAGTTTTTACAATATCATGTTTCAGATATTCAGGGTTTTTTCAACCTTCTTGAAGCAGTAATTATATTTATCAAATACTGATCTTTTTCATATGCTCAAACTTTACAGCTATTTCAGTTATCCAGCTCACGGACAAATGGAATAACAACATGAAGAATATATATCAGGTTTTAATCCTTTTAATGTATTGTGTATAGCTCCTGGTTCACATCTTTTCATTTCTCAACTGTTAGTACTTTCCCAGATAATACTGTATTTTCTCTATCTGCAGCCATTGTTGCTCTGAACTTGGCTTTTCTTGCTCTCAGGCTGCTTATGTCACTTTGGTGGAGTAAGGATTCTATCTAAAGATAGATTATATTTTAACCTATTTTCAGGTATTTTTATATATACTAATTGCATTGGGTATCTTCAGGATGAAAGAATCAGTTCTGGTGAATTTTCCAGCTCCGCTGTAATTTGCAATTGTTCACAGTCAGAAATGGTGTATTACGGAAGAGCTGCTACCTATTAAAATATTTCTGGTGGGAATCCATTAGTGAAAATTTATGTTCCATTAGTGAGATTTCCATTAGTGAAATTAGTTATGTAGCCAACATTGCTATCTACTAAGTGCTGGATGAATACTTCTATCCCTCTCCATCTTGTAACTGGCTCACAAGTCATAGCAGACCTTCCGACCACTGCTACCCCAGGGAAATAAAATGGGAGTATTTTTGGATATAGAGTCACTGCTACAAAGCGGAAACTTGCGTGTGAGGGGAAATTATCCATATAGCTATATATATATATAGTTATGCTGATACTACTGACAGTATGCTAAGTCTACTGAAACAGCTTCTGTAGGTAGTTTCTCTCATGATTTGGAATATCTCTTTTCAGATACGTGTCTTTTCAAAAGCACTCTGAGTCAAAATGAAAGTAAGCTTAAGAGCACATAAAGGTTCGTAAGAGGATTAAAATTAGCATACTGTAAATGATATAATTACATCAACAGAGATTATAAATTTCCCCAGAGAAAACAATCCTTAAATAAGTTTATTAATAACAAACAAAAAAAAAGTCTGTAAAACACGAACTCACTATCACATAAGCTGTTACTTCTCTTGGCACCTCATGGAATGAGGTGGGTGTTGCATCTATGTGTGTTATCACAGCAATCCTGAACAGAGGCATCTCAGAGGAACATTATTGGGGATTTTTATTTCAGTTTTGGCTCTGAGACTCTGCTGATGTTTGGGGACATTGGGCATCTAGGCTATTGCATTTTTCCTGTGCAACACCAAAGGCTCCTTGACCTCGGTGCAATAGTGTGGAAAAGAGATTCTGATGCTCAACCCTCACTCAAGTTTTTAAAAATAAACACCCCTTTATCTTGTGACCAGAGGCTAGTACAGGGTGTTCTTTTTCTCTCAATAAATTTCCATTGCCTCTAAAGACTAACCAGCTTGGGAGCTCCTAATATATCACCATCATTATTAAATTTGCCTTTGGTAAATTTACCTAAAATATCTTTCCAGAAGACTAAACTGGAGGGTAGCATGGGAGACGAGAAATTGCTATTCACAAGCCATTGCCTTGCAAAGGTTAGTTCATAAAAATGTGTGCTGACTTAAGGTGTTCTTCATTGCCATTTTGGGGGTGAAGATTCAGTTAAATTAAGATTTCTTACACACCCAGAGGTGGCCTTGCACATATAATAAGTAAGAGGAATTGCTGAGCTCTGAAAATAAATCACTTAGCTTAGCTTAGCTTGGAGATTAGTAGGAAAATATAAGGGCTGTGAAGATAGAAAAATTTGCTTAAAATACTTCCATTTTTCTTACAAAAAGTCAATTTTCATTGGACAGTGACACAACCACTACTTCATCAGAGGCATTTTCCAAGGACAATCAGGACACAGCATGGAAGAAATGAGTCAAGTGCCAGTTCCTGGTTGACAAGGTAATATAGAAAAATCAGGTATCTGACATAGATCTAGAGATCTTCATCTGTCAGTGGCTGTTCTTCTTTGGACTAAGCACTAAAAAGGACTATGGTAGCAGGGAACCAGAGTTTCATCAGCCTGGCAAGTAAGAGCAGTGCTGGAGTTCACTACTCTACCTCTAACATTATGTATCCATCTGCTTACCTATAGAATAGAAGGAGGAAAAGCAAGCTGAAAAGATCTAATGTGAAGGTCCTTACTTGGCCAGGTTTTCCAGTTTTCCGACAACACTTTATTTTTCAAAAGATAAAAAACATATAGAAAAGAATCTTTAAAAATTTATAAATTATTAAGTGGTCCAAAGCCTTATGGATGTATTAAGATATTATGGAAGTTGTTAACATATTACAATGATAAAGAAAATGTCTAGGAGCTATTCTGGCATTACATATGATGGCAATATGTTTCTATAATGTAGTCAAAATTGTATTATATGGAGCTGCACATCCCTAGAATTTTACATGGAAATAAGTGCCTCTTAATTCTTCCTTCCATATGAACCAAAGCATTAACTGGGCCACATTTTCAATAAGTGGAGCTCCATATATGTACATCTGTTCTTACTTGTGCGAATCCCAAAGCTGTCCTTGCAGCTGAATGTTTTAATGTCTGTTACTTGCATGAAAATTGTTGTTACTGAGAATAAAACATAAGGATGTTTTGTATCAAATTATAGGCCTCAGTTTCCTGGAAAGATTTGAACACATTAATTAATATAAACATGAATAATATATCACCTGATCTGTTGTCTCCTTTTGGGCTCATTTGAGTGGGAAAAAATGACTTCATAGTTGGGAAACTAGTTTTCATTTGATTGGAAAGACACCCAAACATTATATGGTGGTCCAAAACATTGCATGGTCATTGCACTCCCTGAGTCACCAAAAGCATGTTGGATTGTTTCAGGCAGTCCTCAGCTAAAGTGGAATTGCCACATAAAATCTCAGATTGCCATTTTGTTGGCTAAGCCATTTAAAGAACTGCTTGTTCTTCTCAAGCAACTGCTGTAAATTATCCTTATGGTCACAGGGTGACAACAGCAAAAGAATATGCTTTGCAAACAGTCATGAATTTGAAGCACAGCACTTCCTTAAGCAGGCCAGTTTTTATAGTAGCTTACATTTTCCTCTAAACTCTTCCTGAGCATAAAATGTCTTGTCAGACCTTTGCAGGGTCAGAGCAATGTGCACACATTTTTCTTTTAAGTTATGAAGTTTGGTCATAATAGCCAGTGATATACTTTGCTCTTCCCTAGGGCTCAAATTTCCCAGGGTTTCTTTTATAGTCAGTTCCTTTACACAATATTTCAGCTGTTCTGGAGTGTAGAAGCTATGTTATTCTATTGGACATAGAATAAATGAAAAGAGGTTAATTTCATTGTCTGTGTTAAATCTGTGTGAATAGTCCTTAATTTTTCATTAGTGTTTTTTTCAAACATTTCTCATTAAAGCAACTATTCAAAATAATGCACATTATTTTGACAAAGAAGGGAGCCACAGGATCAAGCAAAGAGTGTCTGGTGTCTGTTCCATTTTATCTTGCATGTTGTCAGCAGAGGATAATTTTACAAACAAAGATTTTCCATGATGTATTTCAGATGCGTGAATACAACATTATCTCCCTAGCTGCCATCCTCCATCTGTGACATATTTTCTATAGCTTGGGAATACTGTACATTGTCTCCTGGAGGCATGTGTTTTGCATGTCAGGACATGACCTAAAATTTACAATGGTTTTTGCATTGGGACAATTCTCACCTTTTACCAGTCTTTCCTAAATACAGAGGAATGGACAGTCTTAATGAGCTGAATAAAGGTCCTCCTCAGAGACCCATCTATTGATTGGGGAGAGCAATAATGTCCCCCTTCTGACTCAAAATTATTTGGGATTTTAAGTGCCACTTTCTGAACACTCAGCTTTATTCACAAGTTTTTATTTTGGTAGGTGCCACGGTTCACTGACACATTCTTGAGAAAGAAAAGACTTAACTTTCACAACTCACAGTTGTGACACCTTTGGCTATTAAGCATTGTGATACAGAAAGGCTGTACAGTGTTTTCTTCCTAACGTTAGGTAATTTAGATTCTCTCTAGTATCTACCTTAGTAGCTACCTAAGTTAATAAATTGTACTTAATAAATTGCATAATATGCAACAGAAGCGTCAGTTTCAACATGCTTTATTTATTAAGAATATAGAAACAAGAGCTCGTACACATGTCTGGAGACTTTTTGCATGGTTAAAGTGGAAATACTTTATTACCAATAGTTTAAAAAGGCTATATACAAGGCTGTGATGAACTCAAAAATAGAAAGCACTGGAGAAGATCATAGCTGAATATAAACACATTTTTGCACAGTATCAGCTACCAAACACTTTACTTGATGTATTTAAAATTAAAATAAGTAGTCCTCAGCCATGTAACTAGAACATTTACAAATTTATAGAAACTGGATTCTCTTCCTATAGTATAGAGTATATTCCCTATTCTTGGAAGGTTAAATTGGATGGGGCTTGGGCCAACCTGGTCTAGTGGAAGGTGTCCCCGAATCTACATTAACTTTAAAATCCCAACCCAAACCATTCTGTAATTCTATAAATAGCACATATATAACAGGATACCGTGCAAAATACCGTGACATTCATTTAGGATGATGGGCTTAATTCGTGCACTTCCTGTGAGGAAAGTAAGTGGTCTTCTCAAATTCATGTTGATGAACCCTTCGACTAGTATTTCATGCTGCCATTTACATCCCATGCACGCTTATATAACACAAACCTGGTGGTGCGTGACACCTGATTGCCAACCTCATGAAAAATGGAAATATCCAAATGTCACTGAATTCGGTTCTGCCAAAGCAGTGTGCTTTGATTCCGTAGGCATTTACATGTTCCCTGCTCTGTTCCCGAAGAGCGGCAGCCTGAGCGGGACTTCAGCCCCCACTGGGTGGCACTAAATCACTGGGCGTGGAGCGCTGTGTCCGCGCACCTGCACCGCCGGCGGAGCCAGCAGTGGCTTCTCCAAGGCTGTGGGGGTGCTACCGTGAATTTTCTGCATCACAGCTCTATGCTGCCTAATAGCTTGGCCTTTAAAATTGACAAGTGCAGTGCAGGACTTCTTGCGGTGTAATGCAAATGAATCACAGGATGGAGATGGAAGGTGTGACTAAACAAGGTACTACCCCTAACAGCAGTCACAGAATCGCAGAATGAACTAGGTTTGAAAAAGACCTCTGAGATCACCGAGTCCAACCTTTGACCTAATAACACCTTGTCAACTAGACCACAGCACTCAGTGCCGCATCCAGTCTCTTCTTAAATACCTCCAAGGACTCCACCACCTCCCTGGGCAGCCTATTCCAGTGCCCAACCACTCTCTCTGTAAAGAACTTCCTCCTAAATGTCTAACCTAAACCTCCCTTGACACAGCTTAAGACTCTGCACTCTTGTCTTACTGTTGGTTGCCTGGGAGAAGAGACTGCCTTCCAGCTGGCTACAACTTCCTTTCAGGTAGTTGTAGAGAACAACAAGGTCTCCCCTGAGCCTCCTCTTTTCCAGGCTAAACAACCCCAGCTCCCTCAGCTGCTCCTCATAGGACTTGTGCTCCAGTCTCTTTACCATCCTTGTTACCCTTCTTTGGACATGCTTCAATACCTCAATATCCTTCCTAAAATGAGAGGCCCAGAACTGAACACAGTACTTGATGTGTAGCCTAACCAGCACTGAGTACAGAGGAAGAATCACTGCCCAGGTCCTGCCACACTACTCCTGATACAGACCAGGATACCATTTGCCTTCTTGGCCACCTGGGCACACTGCCGGGTCATGTTCAGCTTCCTGTCAATTAGTGCCCCCACACCCCTTTCTGCCTGGCAGCTCTCCAGTCACTCTGTCCCCAGCCTGTAGCCCTGCAGGGGGTTGTTGTGGCCAAAGTGCAGAACGCAGCATTTGGCCTTGTTGAACCTCATGCCGTTGGATTCTGCCCATGTATCCAGCCTGTCCACGTCCCTCTGCACAGCCCTCCTAACCTCCAGCAGATGGACACTCCTCCAAAACTTGGTGTCATCTGCAAATTCCTTAATGGTAGCCTCAAACAGTTGTTTGCTCTCTTAGATTTCTGAAGTAAAGATCTCTGATCTTTACTTCACCATTTTCTTCCATGGTAACAAGCTAGACTAAATCTTATCAGTCAAACTTTTGCAAATAAGCTCTAATGCAATTGTTGACCAAACCTTTTTCAAAATACAGTTCTCTCCATAAAGAAAAAAAGAAAGGCAAGGCTCGTAAGAAGAGGTAACATCTGTTAGCACGTAACAGTGCAGCCTCACAAATGCCAACCTTTCCAGCATATGCACATTCTTCAGGACTCAAAACTACTCTTTTAACAAAAACTAGCCTTAAGGCTTTTAAAGTTTCTCTCCTGTGGTGTTTGAAGGAAAAAAGAAAATCCTCACTAGGATAATAGTGCTTATGATTTTGACTGCTAAAACATGGTATCACAATAGGCCTATGTTTTCTACTTGTTTGCTTAAAAACATAGTATGTGAACATGGGAGTGGCTGCAGGAGGTCATATCCAGTCCTAAGACCCGCCCAATAGTAGAGCACTGGGCACATTGTACTGGGGCAATCAAATACTGATGGCAAATTCTTCCAGTTCCTAGCCAGCCTGGAGCTCAGGCACTCACCCAGAGGTGATACTTGTAACTTAACAGCCTTTGGTGACTTTCATGTTTATTTGGTGGGGGAATGTTTCATGGATATTTTTTGGTCTCATTCTCTCAAGATGCATAAAACTTCTCATTGGACATGTCGCATGGCAATATGTTCCACATTTAAGTACACAAAGATATCTCTTTCTTCTGCCTGTTTTGAACCAAAAGAGTATTGCTGGATGCAAGTATTATGCTGCAGTATTACACACAAGGGGAGAAGTTTTACAGTTTTAAATCAAATGAGAAGGCTGCCTAACCAAACAGACTTCCTATGCTATTTGCACCATGTAGGAAAAAAAGGAGTCAAAATTATTTTTAGATCTTCTCTGAACTCAGGTGGTTACAGCACCTAGAAGCTTCAGCTATAAAGGCTAAGACCTTTAAAACCAAACTAGCATAATGTTTATCCAGACATAAAGATGTTGTGAGGATAAAGCTCATTATTTCAGGCTTCTCCAGACTGAAGAAGTGTTATATTCATAATGACATATGAGAAGTACAGTGATATAAAGCACTGAGATTCTGTGCCCTGCTTGAGTCATCTTATAAGATCTTTTTAGATGTTAAGTTAGTTTTACGCCTACCCAGTTATGAGGGTGTCTGTGCCTGAGGAGCTCTGCCTGTTAACTTATGCTGTTTAAAACTCTCTGAGGCACTCACAGGGTCACAACACTGCCTTGTATCATCCCCTTCTTCTAAAACCTTTTCCATGACACAAAACACATGTTGTCTATTTGAAGTCAGAAAAGGGTTCAGTCTCTTTAAAGTGAATGTGGACTAAATCCATCAAGAACCTCTTGGTTCCTCCTTTCAACAGCTTAGATCTTAGTGTATTGCTTTCTCTAGAAGTCAGACCAGGATAATCAAAGGGAAACCTGCTCTCTTAAAAGAATGAGAAAAACAACTTTTCTTTTGAAAACAGTCTGAAGACTTGTGACTGATTTTTTTTTTAACAGAAACTACAATAAAAATCTCAAGATAAGCGATACAAGTCTCTTATATTTATTCATAAGTGGCATTTTTAAAAATGGGTCTTGGCATTTTACAGTCCTAAAAGGTCAGCCAGAAAGTTAGGTGCAGATGTAGAGTTTAAAAGCATTTCCTAATTTTGAATAAATCTGTAAACAAAACTAACTGGACCAAATTCCTTCCAGCCAAACCTAAGTGAAGCCTGTTGAACTATGTCAACAGGAAAAAATTTGACCTATCTTGTTTGTAAAATGTTGCACGAACACAACAAATACATTGAATAAACAGTTCCAGAAAGAGTGCAGCAGCATCATCCAAAATATGTTCTAAGAAACATAATGGTAGATAGTGAGCTTGCACCATGGAAGAAAAAAAGCTAACTAAGGATTTAAATCTGTTCAAACATATTGAGCCTTGCTGCTCTTCTTTCTTTCTCTATTTTATTTAGGACAAAAGAAAAATGCATAGATTAAAACTGCTCCAGTACCTACTTGCACAGGATACCTGGTCTACTGGATTCACAGACATCTTGTTCCTGTGCTCAGCTTCTGTATGCTATCACACCTCCCAGCAGAAGTTTCTTTTCAGGTCCTGCAAAGAATGGTAAACTTGTGTGGGTACCAGAAACTGCTTTTCACCAACTGTTGCAGCTGAGACCTGGGAACCACTGTAACGGGAGAGTTCTAAGAAATAAGCCAGTCAATAATTTAAGCAGGTATCTATTTATGCTCAGCTTTTAGGCAATTAATCCGTCAGCAAAAAAATCAAGCGTTAATTAAACATACAGAGCTAAACATGAAGCTTTAAGTCTACAATACTGTGAGACTGCTGCTGCATTGTGACTTCTGATGGCTACATCACTCAACAATTCTTAGCCTCCAAGGCAGTGGTGGCTGAGTTTGATGGCTCTTCAGCTTCTCCATGGGAAGCCAGAACTAAAAGGGGGATGTTCTCCCTTCCCCAGCCTCCATTGTGTATTACTCATGTTGACACAGAGCTTTCCTGCTCAAGACCAATCTGGTCCAAAGGTTTACTTCCTCTTGCCTAGGTCAGACTCAGTGTTTTGGTTTGCCAGATAGATTTTACTCCCTTCTGTGCAGACCCAGCCCAGCTCTTTCAGGTGGGTGGTTTGCAGACGGCGTGCTGGTCATCTAATCCAAGTTTTTGCAGACTGGGTATGATTATCTTAGCTCTACTATTTTTGTGCAACTATGCCAAGCAAACAGATATTACACAATATTTCACTTCCTAAGTCAAACAGTTTTGTGGTATGTCTGGGTATGAGGCAAACAGGATGCCTCATGTTTCTGCTTTAACTCAAGCAGATGTAGTATATTTGGGTACAATGCAAACAAAATATATTTCTCAAAAATGTCTTTTCATTGCAAGGCTATCTCTGAGTCTTGCTTCCTGCCATTCTGCAGGTAAACTAGCTGATCCTGCAACTGGGTATAGCATGATTTTCCTTCTTTTTTCAAATCACCTTTTACTCAGTGTGGAGCTATGCACTGACTTATCTAAGAATAGCCTCCACTCCTCCTCTACCTGAGCCACTGTAAGGTGCCTTCTCCTATCAGGTAGAAGCAAAAGATAAATGTGCATGTAAATCTTGGGGTTTTTTTCAAAAAGGGAATGGGTCATTTGTGTGCTTCAATGTTAAGATTATGATTGTACACTGCTCTGATTTATAACTTCGTAGCATTAATGATTCCTTGTCTAATGAGGACTGGATATAAATACTACGGGGAATTTATAATCTCCTGCTCTTCAGCTGTGAACCACAACAGATGGTTTCAGTCTATGCAAATTAAGAGCAAAGTAACACGTTTTGTATTTCCAGAAAAAATAGAAATAACTTAACACCAATTACAGTTTGATAATGCAAAATAGGAAAGACAGTATTCTATGCACTGAACATTTACTAATTTGAGCAGATTTTGAGATAATAAATATTACATTTTGCAGTTTCGAATCATCAACACCACAAATGGACGAGAAACTGGAGGGTGAGAGAGAAGAATTAATCTGCCACTCTTCCACTCAAGTCTTTACAATATAGCTTTTCTATGTTACAACGAGTTTGGTCACTGAACAGTTCCTCTGAGTAAAGCCCCTCTCACATTCTAGCCTTGTCTCCAGGAGGTTGAATCAAAGCATTAAACAGGATAGGACAGATGAGGAAATGCAAGGAAATGACACAACAATACCCATCAGTGCAACTGGTATCAGTTCCAGCAGTCTTAACTGCTCTCATCAGAGCAAAGGAAAATTTCCAAGAAGAATTTAAAGATTATTTTAGATATTCACATATGTAGGAAATTTCTCCCCAGTGGGTAGCACAGGGAAACATGAAACAAATAGGCAATATATATTCTAATAGGAGATTCTCACTAAAACCCACCTTGACCAGGCCTGCACATGGGCCTGCCCAGGAGTTCCCATGCATTTGTTTTTTTCATGGCTCACCATTCTGCAGCCCACATGGCTGAATTCATGCCAAATATGAGCTTGCAATTTGAAGCCAGGCAATCACTTGTAACTCTGTACAAGGACAATGTCCAGGATGGAGAGAGCATTTTTCTGTATGAGAGCACCTGCAGGGGAGACAGGCATCTCTGTTGTTCAGTTAGTGCCAACATAGGTCCTTGTTTGCCTTTAAGGAGTGATTGACAGCTAGCAAGTGTATTGCAGATTGGACCGTGGATTTTGTCAGGCACGGTCAACGATGCAAAATGATACCTAGTGTCTTTGCTGGTCCCATAGTTCATGCTGTCATCCAGTTTGTGACACAGAATAGCTTTTGTACAATTGAATCAAAGTAATTATGGGGTTTGAATAGGAGAAATAAAAACTGTTACAAATGCAGCTTACTTTGAAAAAAACCCAAGCCTTTGGAGAATAAAGGAAAGTCAGAACTTCCCCTATTTTGTGGCCAAATTTAGGGAAACAGTGTTTGCAGCAATATTCTGAATGGTTGTGAATGGGGAAAGATTGAAATCACTAGGATGTTTACTCAGGAGAGAAGAATGTGACAGTGACAGAAATAAATAATAGATGTCAGCAAAGTACAAGGGCAGAAGCTGCAATGAAGTGGGGTTTTTTTTGATGAAACCTCAGATAGCAATTATATGCTGAGAGATTAAAAGAGAAAGGATGATGAGGTAATAAACAGGAAAGGCACGTGAGTTCAAGGGCACTATTTTAAGATGGGAGAAGTTAAATCATGCCTGAATCTATGAAGAAGACAAACCAAAGAAGAATGAAGAAGGCTGAAGATTATTAAAGATATCTGATGAGTGGGCAACAGAAACTAAAAGCGAGGATGAAATTAAGTCCTCAGGAACAGGTTGTAGCCAAATAGGGGTTGGTCTCTTCTCCCAAGAAACCAGTAACAGAACAAGAGGACACAGTCTCAAGCTGCATCAGGGGAATTTTAGGCTGGGTGTTAGGAAAAAAAATTTCACAGAAAGAGTGATTGGTCATTGGAATGGGCTGCCCAGGGAGGTGGTGGAATCACTCTCCCTGGAAGTGTTTAAAAGGAGACTGGATGAGGCACTTAGTGCCTTGGTTTAATTGATGATGCAGTGTTGGTCATAGGTTGGACTTGATGATCTCAAAGGTCTTTTCCAACCTAGTTAATTCTGTGATTCTATGGTCAGAAGAGGAAGATGAATGGGAAAGTGAAACCTCATTATTTACCATGGCAGGAATAGCAAACTGAAGACACGTAAGGCATTATATGTTTTTGAGTATGGTACACAGCTCCCTTGTCTCCTCTAATGCTCTCCAGTGTGAGCAGGAATCATTATGTCAGCTTTTATGGTGAAAGATTGGCCTAGGCTCCGGTAGTCATGCTATTGGCACTCAGGCTTGGTGCTGGGTCCCAGAAAGGTGTGAGTATGCAAGGGACAGAGGTGTAGGAAGCTCTTGCTGTAAGCAGGACCCGTGCACCAGGATGCTCCCATCACCTTGGCAGCAATTTGTTTCACCCCAGGTCAAAAGCGTGGAACAACTGGATCCTAATAATCCACAAAGGTATCAAATCAGCCTGTCTGTTCCAAACACAGTTACACTCAAAGCTTTGGATATAAACCAAACATAATTCCTGTGCTTGTAATTATTATCCCTAGAACTGTGAAGGTAGCTCTGACTAGGACTGCATGTTCTAATGTACATTAGGTAAAACAGATTCCTCCCCTGATGACCCACTTTGATGCAAGGGAAAGGCTGATCTGACTTGGTGATAGCAAGAGCTATTCCAACAGAAGTCCTGAAAGAACCACCTAAGATGAACAGATCAAAGATTAAAGGGCAAATGAAAAACAGCTTCTGGTCATCTAGAATGGTGTCTATGTAATAGCCAGGAGAAAAAAAAACACATTTTGACATACAATATTGTAACAGTAAGGATAATAGACAAGGATGGCAGAAACTTATTGTGCCCTAGGATACCTGGCAGAATAAGAAGCATTTGTTTTTAGACAACATACTAAAGCATTAGAAAGTCAGTGCCCTAGAAGTCTTACTAGGCAAAGTAAAAACATCCCTTTAAGCTGCATAATAATAACAACTGCATAATAATAATTTGACCAGAAGTCAAATTAATTCCTGGTAGAATTTTTTTGCCTCTAGGGAAGAAACAAAAATATTGTCTCCTTTCATGCACACAGTCATTGTGTTGTAATTTTTTGTTTCTTTTTTTTTTTGTAACCTCAACCCCAAGA